>SNQJ01S0021030.1:7989-23080 GCA_010110895.2 Picea sitchensis | reverse complement strand
TTGTGAATATTATGCTGGATATTTTACTGTTATTCTATCATTTCTAGCATTTCATTTCTGTTCTGCATATTTTATATATCTGGTATCTTGCATTCATAGATGATTTCTCCAGGAAGACATGGATGTATTTCCTGAGGAAGAAAGCAGAGGTTTTCGAGAAATTCAAAGAGTTTAAATCTCTTGTAGAAAACCTTGCAGATAAGAAGATTAATGTTTTGATAATTGACAACGGTGGTGAATTCCGTGGAAAATAATTTGAACAATTTTTGCAAGTAGTGTGGTATAGCATGCCAAAATACCACACCATATACCCCACAACAAAATGTAGTTTCTAAGAGAATGAACAAAACATCGATGGACAAGGCAAGGAGCATGCCCAATGGTGTTGGGATCACACAAGAATTTTGGGCAGAGGCAGTCGACACTGTAAAATATCTAGTGAATATATCTCCTTCATAAGCTCTAGTCGAAACGAATCCATATGAGGTATGGTTTGGTAAGAAGCATTCAATTTCACATCTCAAATTATTTGGCTGTGATGCATTTGTGCATGTTCCTAAGGAAAAGAGGAGAAATATGGAAAAGAAGGAAATCAAGTGTATTTTTATTGGATACAAAAAAGGAAAATAGTGTATAGTCGAGATGCGGTCTTTAGAGAAGTCAGAAGGAAGTCTGAGCCCGAAGAAATGGTTCAAACAAAGAATAATCCAGAGAAGGTGTTGTTCAAACTGAGGAATGAAGAAGATGATTTAGATGAGTCAATTGAATCAAAATAAGAGGTGGAACAACCGACCCTAGTTGTAAGGAGATCATAATGAGTAAGAAAACCAATTGAAAGGTGTAGTCCACCTGACTTCCATTCCACATTTTTGTTCACTTCCACCAATGATGAGCCCAAGTCATTCTGGGAGGCAGTCGACTCAGTAGAGAGAAAACTTTGGAAGGATGCCATGGTCGAAGAGATGGAATCCTTGCACAAGAATCATACGTGGGACTTAGTCAAATTACCCAGTGGAAAAAATTCTATCGGTATCAAATGAGTATTCAAGAAGAATATGAATGGCACAGATCAATTCAAGAAATTAAAAGATCGACTGGTAGTGAAAGGATATTCCCAAGTCGAAGGAGTCGACTTCGGTGAGATTTTTTCCCTATTGCAAAATTAGCCTGCATTATAGTGCTAATGTCTCTGGTTGCAACAGTTGATATGGAAATAGAACATATGGATGTAAATATAACATTCCTACATGGGGACCTAGAAGAAGAAATCTATATGAAACAACCTGAAGGATTTGTAGTAAAGGGAAATAAATATTTGGTGTGCAAACTGAAAAAGATCCCTTTATGGTCTAAAGCAATCATCAAGGTTGTGGTAACAAAAGTTTCGCACATACTTCCTTAGTTTTGGGTTTGTGAGAAGCAAGTTTGATCATTGCATATATTCCAAAGAAGAAGTTGGGTGTTTCATATATGTAGCATTGTATGTCAGCGACATATTGCTTATTGGAAACAACATGAACACAATGAAGGAGGTGAAGAAGCAACTATCCTCCAAGTTCGACACGAAAGATATCGATGCAGTGAACTTCATTGTGGGAATGGAGATCAAAAGAGATCGAGAAACTGGAAATATCTAGTTGAACCAAAAGAAGTATATTGAAACAATCTTGAAATGTTTCAACATGTGGGATTGCAAACATGTGAAGGTGCCAATTTCTATGGGAGAAAGGATATTTGTTGAACAGTGTCCAAGGACACATGAGGAAATACAGGACATGACATGTGTTTCCTATGCAAGTGTTGTTGGTAGTCTAATCTATGTGATGGTTTGCACTTGACTAGACATTTCCCATGCAGTGGGAGTGTTGAGTAGGTACATGTCGACACTTGGGAAGGATCACTAGACAGTTGTTAAGAGACTATTCAAGTATTTTTGTGGCATAAAATATTATGTTATATGATACCAAGGAAAACTTGGAGGTGACAGTGAATTAAATGTACATGGATTTGTCGACGTCGACTAGGATGGAGATCTAGATCGACAAAGGTCAACCAGTGGATATCTCTTTAAGATGTTCAGTGGAGAAATCAGCTGTATGATTAAGCTACGAGCGAGCGTAGCCTTGTAAACAATAGAAGCTGAATACATGGAAGTAAATAAGTAGTATGGATGCAAAGTATGTGTTCAATAATTGGGTTTCAACAGAGAGCTATGAAGATAAGTTGTGACAGTCAAAGAAAAATATTTCTGGCAAAAACTCAACTTATCATTCTAATACTAAACATATTGCTGTACAATACCATTTTGTGAGAGACATGGTGGAAAGAAACAAGGTGTTGTTGGAGAAAGTAGACACGTTGGAAAACATAGTAGACTCTTTGACTAAGTCAGTGAGTGCTGTGAAGTTCTCTTGGTGCAGAGAGGCAATGAGAATTGTTGCCTTGGGTCTGTGAACGAGAGTTAAGAAATATCCTTGTTTCAACAAAGAAAACAACAAGTGGGAGAATGTTGGGTTGTTATATCCTTTGTAGTGAAATTATAGTCGAGGTGGATCGACTAACAGTCAAATTCGAAGGAATCGACAAGAAGAAGAAGGCCGAGGTGGTTCGACTGGGTAAATTTGAATTCGAATATATTGACATCAAGACGAAGGTCGAGGTGGTTCGACTGGGTAAATTTGAAGTTGAAGAAATAAAAAAAAAAGTTGAAGGTCAAGGTGGTTCGACCAGGTAAAGCCAAAGTCGAAGAAATCGACAACATGTCGAAGATGTTAACCGACAATAGGTCAACAGGCGGGCACGTGGAAATCAATTGAAGACTGAATGAAGCCCGATTGGTAGTCATCTATAACAAAATCTCGAGTTTGGAATGATTTATAGTCAATGATCTATGTGGATCTGTAACTATTTTTGGGCATCTTTTCTTTAGGTTTTTTCCTACCGTAAAGCCTATAAAGAAGGTGTGTTGTAATGTTGTAAAAGATAATCACAAATCAATAATTATAGAATAGTTGGTCATGCATATGTAAGCCAAATTGGCTACAGGGTTGTTCTTGTGTAAAGAATGAAGGTATGATGTCGATTGTGTATTAGGTGTATACCAAGGTTAGGCATGTAAACTTTTATTCTGAATGAATAAGACAACAAGAGAGCAAAACGATCAAGGAATGTTGGTTTTCCAGGGTAAAATATTTGTGTACTATTTTTTTTCTTTGTCATTTACTTTCTTGATTAAATATTTCTTGCTAGGTTTAGTGTGGAAGTGTTCATCATTTCCTAACGGTTATAACAGTAAAAAAATCAACTTTTCTATGATTTTTTTGAGATTTTGAAGGTCATAAACTTGCGGGATGATTTTGAGGCCCTAAACGACATTTTTAGACAATTAAAACCAACGCGAATAAAAAGTACCTTTGTAAACTTTTTATTTTCATATCAAATAAAAGAACTTGGAGAGAGCTATCCAATGAGCTACTCTGGGCGCAAAATTTATCTCATATGATAATAAATTCCATAGGGAATAACTCCTTTCTCAGAAGTTTGTTTGAGGCATAGGACCAGTCTATGGAAAGCATATGAACCATAGAAGAAATCCATAGAGACAAATTTGGAATCTGAGTATGTAAAAGTGTGTAGGAAGAGAAAGAAGAAACTTGTAGCATACATGGATAAATGGGGAAAAACAACCTAAACTTCTCTGGACCATAAATTTCAGCTCATAGCTCATATTTGAGAAAACAAATAGTTGTTGGAATTTTCTTGAGGAGAAGAACACATCTATACACCCATGATTTTGAATTGGGCACTAAAAGTTTATCCGAAGTAATAAATAAATTTATGTAGCAGTAGGAGAGTGGAAATTACAACTTGTGAATGTTGTAACTTTTCTCTCATAACACATAATGAGGCATGAGCACAACTATTGGAGATTTGTTTTAGAGAATAATTCATCGAAGGAATAATATTTTGAATTGGAGTATTATGTTATCCATAAATTTATGAGAAGAATAACTTGTATTTTAATTAATGAAATATTTTATATCATGCATGTTTTAACAATATTTACTACATGCACATTTCTTGCAAAGAGGTACATGAAAACAAATTTGGTTCTTATATGAGGACTGGAGTTATGGAGGATTCCTATGGATCTTAAAGCCATGAGGAATAGATCATAGGTATGCATGTCCGAATGGGTAATGCTGAGATAGAGTTTGATGGAAGAAGAGTCAAGCAAGAGCATGTAACTATGAGAATCTTGCATAGAGAAGTGCAGAAATATAGGGATGATAATGAAAGGATTATGAAGGCGCATGAAGAGATATTTTAGAGCCCGAATATGTTGCATAAGAAAGTTAACAAGGAATTTGGAACCAAGCAAGAAGCTAGTGCTAAACAAGTGACTGCATCTAGACCCCATAGCAGAAAGGATGATAATGGGAATAATAGGTAGTGAAGAAGCATGAGCAGGTGTTGTCATTCTCCAAGGAAATCCACCACAAGAGATTGTGCAAGTTTAGGTATAGGGATAATATGAAATGTGTCTTGTATAAGGAGGCAGAGAAGAATGCTTGAGGAAAACATCTTTCAAGGTGAACTCAAGAAAATCAAGCCACCAACTTTCAATGGTGAGCATAGGAAAGGAGAATAGTTTGAGGCCTGGTTGTTGGAAATGAAGAAGTATTTCCATCTGCATGATTACCCCTCAAGGGTAGAATCTATAATTGTAGCCTACCACTTGCAAGGAAAGGTAGCCATGTGGTGGGATCAAGTTAAGCAAGATAAACACCTTGATGAGAAAAGGATCTCATGGAGGTAGTTCAAAGGATATTTCCAAGAGAAATATTTGTCTGAGCATTATTATGAAAGGAAGATGAAGGAGATCATTGAAATCAAGTTGGGAACCATGGAAATGGATGAATATGAGAAGAGGTTTTTGAATTTCTAAAATATGTGAATTTCATAAAGGATGAAAAAGTCAAAATAAAAAGGTTTCTAAGTGGGTTACCCTCCTTATATAGTTACAAGATTCAATATGATAATCATAATACTTTGGAGGAAGCCATAAGGAGATAAAAGAGTCTTTATGAGCAGGGCAAAGGGAGGCCAGTTTTCCAAAAATATTGGAATGAAAAGATGAAGGGTAAAAAGGATCAAAGGTAGAAAGGTTTAAGCCACCATTTTTCAAGAACAACTCCCAAGAAAATCAACAAGGTTAGTCAACCCAAAATGAGAAAAAGACAACAGATTTATTTGGGAAAAGGCCAAGGAAACATCATATACAATGTTGGGGATGTGAGGTAAATCACTTATATAGGGACTGTCCTAAAAAAGGATAAAGAATGAGAAATGTCCACAACATTCAGGAGGATGAAACAATGGAAGACATGGGAGGAAACACACCAAGGATTTATGCAGCCTTATACATCAACCAAGCAGAATATCAATCCCTCATGATTGAATTGGAAGGTACGATTAATAACTATCCCATGTCAAATTTGTTGTAGCAGATTTTGGTCTATGCGAATTTGTGAAAAAATGGAGAAATGAGAGAAAAATCCCTAAATTCATGGGAAAAATTTGAGTTTTGAATGCCTAAGATTAGTCAAAGAGATGATATGGGGCGTGAATCTGCAGGTTGCAAAGCTAAATTTTACCCGAAAGGTTGAAAATTCATGTTTTAATTGTCATTGTAGTGTTGGGTAGAGAATGAGGAGTTGGCGATCGAGATCACGTTTGATCTCAATATTGATAACCTAGATTCATTTTGATAAATTTAAAAATTTATAAGGTTTTCATAGTTAGTAAGGTCGAGCAGATCGATGATCGAGATTCATTTTCGGGAGTTGAAAAAATGAGATAGATCGACGGTCTGGATTCATTTTCAACTGATGGGAGGTTGGAGTAGATCACCAATCAAGATAAGTTTTAATAATAGATTGATGGCCTATATTCTTCAGAGATTTGGTCAAAATTTCCAAGTGTTGAAGTTCGACCAAGAGAATTCGTTGATGGTTGATGATCATATTGACAATTTTGGCGAAGATTTTGGTTCAGCAAAAATAAATCTCCAATGGTCAATGGCCAATGGCCAAGCATCGACAGACTTGGGTGAAGTTTGATAGATCAACGACCGAGGTACCTCTGCACTGTTAGGTCAAGAACCCCGTCGATCTGACCCCCAACGCACCACTTCCCAATGGGCCAGTGTATCGCCTCTCTATGTTAGAGAATGAGGAGATCAAGTGACAGATCCAAGAACTGCTCCACAAGGGGCACATCCGTCCCATCTCATCACCTCATGGGAGCCCAATCGTGATGGTATAGAAGAAAGATGGAACCTGGCGACTCTGCATTGATTACTGGGCCCTGAATAAAATCACAATCAGAAACCGGTACTTGATTCCCTGAATCGACGACCTCCTTGATCAACTCACAGGGGCCAAATACTTCAGTAAGATTGATCTGAAGTCTGACTACCACCAGGTCTCGATACAACAGACAGATGTATGGAAGACCACCTTCAATTCAAAGGANCATGCCCTTTGGTTTGAGAAATTCTCCAACCACTTTCATGAGGATGATGGACGATATCCTGTGACCATTCACCAAAACGTTTGTAGTGGTGTATCTAGATGACATTCTTATTTACAACAAGACTTGGGCATAACACTTGCAGCATATTCAACAGGTTCTGCACACCCTCCGGTAGCACAAGCTATACACCAACTTGGAAAAATGATGCTTCAGCATGGACAAGGTCCATTAGCTAGGTTACATCGTTGATCAACATGGAATACATGTGGATCCAACCAATATCCAAGTCATCCGTGACTGGCCAGCCCCAACCACACTCATTGAGCTTCATATCTTCTTGGGCCTTGCCAATTTCCACCGTAGGTTTGTGTTGGGATTCTTCCATATTGCATGGGCCCTCAGCCAAATAACCATGGGTAGTGGTAAGGAAAAATTTGCGTGGAGCCGATCCCAACAACAAGCATTCGATGATTTGAAGCAGTGCTTATGCTCAACCCCAGTAATTTCACTACCAGACCTGCAAGAACCCTTTGAGATCGAGAAATATGCTTCAGACTATGTTGTGGGTGCCATTCTCACTCGGCACAACCACCCCTTGGCCTATCATAGTGAGACACTATCAGATGTTGTCCATAAGTACCCTAATTATGACAAAGAAATGTACTCCATTGTGAAATCCTGCTGCCAGTGGAGACATTACATTATTGGGAAGGAGACATTCATCCAAACTGATCATAAGCCACTGTAGTTCATGCAGACATAAGGGAAATTACAGAATGACCGCCATCAAAAGTGGTCCACATACTTGCAACAATTCCACATGAACATCAAGTATAAAACATGAAGCACCAACCACGTCATTGATTGCCTCAGTAGACCACTAGTTGCGACACTCACCATGGTGCTAGACTCTTGCGACCATGAGACCTTCAGATGGCCCCAACTCTATGAGACAGATCCAAACTTTGCCACCACCTACCAAATGTTGGGTGCAAAAGCAGTTGTCTATAATTTCCATCTTCAGGATGGGTTGTTGTGTCGTCTGGGCCATATCTGGGTTCCATCAAGCGAGCGAGCAAAGCTGATTTGGGAATCCCACTACAGTCGGGTGGCAGGAAACTTCAGCATCGAAAAGACAGTGGAGATGCTATAGAAACATTTCTACTCGCTGAAACTTCGACAGGAGGTCAGCAAGTATATCAGGTCCTTCACTACCTGCGCTATTTCCAAACAAACCACTAAAAAATAGGGTCTATACACCCCTCTTCATACTCCTAACAGACCATGGGAATCCATATCAATGGACTACATGTTGGGCCTCCCATCCACCAAGCGGGGAAATGACTATGTTTTGTGGTTGTTGATCGCTTTTCTAAGATGGTGATTCTGGTTTCCTGCAAGAAGCACATCACAATAGAAGCCATTGCCAAGCTCTTCTTTGAGCGAGTCTGGGTACATTTTGGAATCCCACAAAACCGTTGTCTCAGATCAGGACAGTCGATTTATCAACACATTCTAGTCAAGACTCTGGTCACTACTGGATACCAAGCTCACCAAATCCACGACCTTCCACCCCCAGACAAATGGCCAAACCAAGGTCATAAATCGAATGATCGTGCATATCCTATGCATGTATAATTCCAATCACCCTCGCACATGGGACGAGAGTCTTCCCTATGTCCAACATAGCTACAACTGAGCCCTGCATAGCTTAACCAACCACAACCCCTTTAAGGTGGGGTTGGAATTCCAGCCATTGGGTCCCATAGATATTGCACTTCCCCTTGCGATCACCTCGACCGACTCATCTCCTGCTCCAACTGAAGCTGACAAAGACACCCGGTTCATTGAGTGGATCTAGCACATCCACCAATAGGTTCAGGATATACTATATAAGTCCAATGACAAGTGAAAGTAGTGCCATGATCAACATCGGGTGACACATAAGTTTAAGGTGGACGACAAAGTTTTTTTGCACTTGCCGAAAGAACGCCTTACAAGACACCATTGGAAGATTTTCCTACTCCGTTATGGGCCATACACCATCACCAAGGTTGTGGGGGATAATGATTTTGAGCTCAACATTCCTCCCTTCTTTTGTCCGCACCCAGTGTTCAACGTGGACCTCCTTCGACCTTATTTCCCACCATTATTGGACACCTCAGAAGTAGTAGAACAACTGACACCAACAAAGCTCAACCCGAATGCATACAACAGGAATCCAGTGATCAGATTGTGAACATACAGATCAATGGAACTTGAAAACAAAGGATCTATCTTTATTGAGTCATCAAAGAAGGGAAGCTCCTGCACCAAGGCAAGTGGCTCACCCGAGGCCAAATTCAGCAAAAATTTCCTCATTTGATGGGGGAACTCAACGCAATGGAGTACATTGCTTCATAAGGAGGGAGGATTGATCTAGGTGGATATCAGTGGCCACCCACCTTTTCCAACTGGCTCAAAACAACTTTCTGGCAATTTTGGTAATTTACTATTTTTTAGCAGTTTTTCGGGTCCTGAACTTCTGGAGCCGTTTTGAGGCCATGAACGACATTTTTTTGTGCATCTACCGGTCAGAAAATATAGATTGACTAACGGGGTACGTATGCATTGTTAGGTCAAGCACCCCATCGATCTGACCCCGACGCATCGCTTCCTAATGGGCCAGTCTATCGTCTCTCTATGTTAGAGAATGAGGAGATCAAGTGACAGATCCAAGAATTGCTCCACAAGGGGCGCATCCATCCCAACTCATCAACTTGCAGGAGTCCAATCATGCTGGTATAGAAGAAATATGGAACTTGGAGACTCTGCATTGATTACCAGGCCCTGAATAAAATCACAGTCATAAACTGATACTTGATTCCCCGAATCGACAACCTCCTTGATCAACTCACGAGGGCCAAATACTTCATTAAGATTGATCTGAAGTCTGGCTACCACCAGGTCATGATAAAACAGACAGATGTATGGAATACCACCTTCAAGTAAAAGGAAGGCCTTTTTGAATGGTTGATCATGCCCTTTGGTTTGACAAATGCTCCAGCCACTTTCATGAGGATGATGGACGATATCCTGTGACCATTCACCAATACTTTTGTAGTGGTGTATCTAGATGAAATTCTCATTTACAACAAGACTTCAACAGAACACTTGCAACATATTCAACAGGTATTGCACACCCTGCGAAAGCACAAGCTATACGTCAACTTGGAAAAATGCTCCTTTGGCATGGACATGGTCCATTGTCTGGGCTACATCATTGATCAACATGGCGTACATGTGGATCCAACCAAGATCCAATTCATCCGTGACTGGACATCCCCAAACACACTCACTAAGCTTAAGATCTTCTTGGGCC
Organism: Picea sitchensis; assembly: GCA_010110895.2. Taxonomy (NCBI): domain Eukaryota; kingdom Viridiplantae; phylum Streptophyta; class Pinopsida; order Pinales; family Pinaceae; genus Picea; species Picea sitchensis. The sequence continues at coordinate 13,182 of SNQJ01S0021030.1, read as the reverse complement.
TTGCCAATTTCTACTGCAGGTTCATGTTGGGATTCTCCCATATTGCATGGGCCCTCAGTCAAATAACCATGGGTAGTGGTAAGGAAATTTTTGCATGGGTCCGGTCCCAACAACAAGCATTCGATGATTTGAAGCAACGCTTGTGCTCAACCCCAATACATTCACTACTAGACTTGCAACAACCCTTTGAGATTGAAACAAATGCTTCAGAATATGTTGTGGGCACCGTTCTCACTCAGCACGGCCACCCCGTGGCCTATGATAGTGAGACACTATTAGATGTTTTCTGTAAGTACCTTAGTTACGACAAAGAAATGTAATCCATTGTGCAAGCCTTCTCCCAGTGGAAACATTACATTCTTCGGAAGGAGACAATCATCCACACTGATCATAATCCACTGCATTTCATGCAGACACAAGGCAAATTACATAATGACCACCATCAAAATTACTCCACATACTTGCAGTAATTCCACCTCAACGTCAAGTATAAAACATGAAGCACCAAACACATCACTGATTTCCTTAGTAGACCACCATTCACGACACTCACCATGGTGCTAGAATCTTGCGGCCATGAGACCTCTAGATGGCCCCAACTCTATGAGATAGACTCGAACTTCGCCACCACCTACCAAATGTTGGGTGCAAACGCAGTTGTCGATAATTTCCATATTGAGGATGGGTTGTTGTGTCGTCTGGGCCATATTTGCGTTCCATAAAGCGAGCGAGTGAAGCTGATCTGGGAATCCCACTACAGTCGGGTGGTAGGAAACTTTGGCATCGAAAATATAGTGGCGATGCTAAAAAAAATATTCTACCAGCCGAAACTTCGACAGGAGGTCAACAAGTATATCAGGTTCTGCACTGCCTGCACTATTTCCAAACCGACCACTAAGAAATAGGGATTGTACACCCCTCTTCATACTCCTTACATTCCATGGAAATCCATCTCAATGGACTACATGTCAGGCCTCCCATCCACCAAGTGAGGAAATGACTGTGTTTTTTTGGTTGTTGATCACTTTTCTAAGATGGTGATTCTAGTTTCCTGCAAGAAGAGCATCACAGCAAAAGCCACTGCCAAGCTCTTCTTTGAACGAGTCTAGGTACATTTTGGAATCCCACAAACCATTGTCTTAGATCAGGAAAGTTGATTTCTCAGCACATTTTGGTCAAGCCTCTGGTCACTGCTGGACACCAAGCTCACCAAATCCACGACCTTCCACCCCCAGACAGATGGCCAAGCCGAGGTCATAAATCGAATTATTATGCATATCCTACACATGTATAATTCCAAGCACCATCACACATGGGATGAGAGTCTTCCCTATGTCCAACATAGCTCCAACTAGCCCTACATAGCTCAACCGACCACAACCCCTTTCAGGTGGGTTTTGGATTCCAACCATTGCGTCCCATAGATGTTTCACTTCCCCTTGCAGTCACCTCATCCGACTCATCTCCTACTCCAAATGAAGCTTACAAAGCCGCCCGATTCATTGAGAAGATCCAACACATCCGCCAATAGGTTTAGGATATCCTACATAAGTCCAATGACAAGTACAAGAAGCACCATGATCAACATCGGGTGCCACATAAGTTTCAAATGGGCGACAAAGTTTGGTTTCACTTGCAGAAAAAATGCCTTACAAGACCCCATCGGAAGCTTCCCCCACTCCGTTATGGGACATACACCATCACCAAGAATGTGGGGGATAATGATTTTGAGCTCACAATTCCTCCCTTACTTGGCCTACACCTAGTGTTCAACGTGGACCTCCTTCGACCTTATTTCCCACCATTATTGGACACCTCAGAAGTAGTAGAAAAACTGAAACCAACATAGATCAAACCTGACTGCATACAACAAGAATACAATGATCATATTGTGGACACAGAGATCAAGGGAACTAAAAAACAAAGGATCCAACTTTATTGAGTTGTCAAAGCAGGGAAGCTCCTGCACCAAGTCAAGTGGCTCACCCTGGGCCAAATTCAGCAGAAATTTCCTCATCTGATGGGGGAACTCAACGCAATGAACACCATTTATTCCTAAGGAGGGAGGATTGATCCAAGTAGATATTGGTGTCCACCCACCTTTTCCAACTGGATCAAAACAACTTTCTTGAAATTTTGGTAATTTACTATTTTTAGAGGTTTTTTGGGTCCAGAACTTCCAGAGCCGTTTTGAGGCCCTAAATTTTTTTTTTTGGGCATCTACCGGTTGGAAAATATAGATCACCTATCGAAGTACCTATACACTGTTAGTTCAAGCACTTTTGGCCCTTGGTTATGGAAGGAAGCAAAGTACAAAGAATAAAAGGTAAAAATAGAGCTTCGCGGAGGACATAGTAACTGTTACTGGGTCAAAGTGAGAAAAAGAGCAGAAACGATGGAGCGAAGTATGGAAAAGAAAGCCGTTGGATGAGAATACCAAGGATGACAGGAAAAAAAGGAATATGGATCGAGGAAAACTTAGCAAGTGGAAAAATATATCATTATATGCTTTGGAGCACCGTGCAGGAAGAAAGTAAAGACAGGCTGATGAAGCCCGGGAAAAGCTGGTCAAGTTGACCTAGGGTTTTAGACACCTAGGGTTTTGGTAATTAGGGTTTTGACACCTAGGTTTCGACCTTAGGCTGTCGGTGAGGTATTGTAATGTATAAATAAAGGCGAATAGGACCTGGGTGGGGGGGGTACATGTTGTTATGCTGTTGTTGTTGATCTAGTCATATAGTTGTGTGAGAGATCATTGTATTGTGAGGAAGAAGAGCTGAGTGGAGAGCCTTATGGTATTGTAAGATCTTCAACTGGGTGCGAAGATCAATTCCTGTAGCTAAGTGCACAGGAAGGGGAGAGGAAGAGAGAGAAGAAATAATATCTAATGGCTGAGAGCACAGACAAGAACTGTAAGCTTTACCTTAATATATCACAAGCACAATTCTATGGATGTAGCCCTAGAGAGAGGGTGAACCATGTACATCTCTTGTTGTGTGTATGATTGATGCTTTGATATTTGTCTTTGGCATTGCTATGTTAGATCAGATATATAGCTGTGTAGGATAGATCTAGCTTGATAAGTGTTAGATGCATATTGAGTTGATGTTGTATTGGATCCACTTGATACTCCCCTGGTTGTAGACATTTCTGTCCCGCAACCCCCTCATAGCTGCTTCGGGTGAGACTGCATCTACTTTGCACGTGTTGCCGAAAGGGCCAGTAGCTAGGGCTTGTTGGTGTGTTCTTGGAGTGAACCTTGGGTCTTCCCCTGTTCCAACAAGCACCCCACCGATCTGACCCTCGACACACCGCTTCCAAATGCACTAGTATATTGTCACTCTATGTTAGAGAATGAGGAGATCAAGAGACAAATCTAATAATTGATCCACAAGGGGCACATCCATCCCATATTATCACCTTGCGGGAGACCAATCGTGCTGGTATAGAACAAATATGGAGCCTGACAACTTTGCATTGATTATCGGGCCCTAAATAAAATCACAATCAGAAACTGGTACCCAATTCCCTGAATCAATGACCTCCTTGATCAACTCATGGGGGCCTAATACTTTAGTAAGATTGATCTGAAGTCTGGATACCACCAGGTCCCGATAGATCAGACATATGTATGGAAGATCACCTTCAAGTCAAATGAAGGCCTTTTTGAATGGTTTTTCATGGCATTTGGTTTGACAAATGCTCCAGCCACTTTCATGAGGGTGATGGAAGAAATCCTACGACCATTCACCAATAATTTTGTAGTGGTTTATCTGGATGACATTCTCATTTACAACAAGACTTGGGAAGAACATTTGCAACATATTCGACAGGTTCTGCACACCTTGCGGAAGAAAAATCTATACTCCAACTTGGAAAAACGCTCCTTTGGCATGGACATGGTCCATTACCTGGTCTACATCATTGATCAACATGGTGTACATGTGGATCCAACCAAGATCCAAGTCATCCATGACTGGCCAGCCCCAACCACTCTCACTAAGCTTCAGAGCTTCTTGGGCCTTGCCAATTTCTACCGTAGGTTCGTGTTGGGATTCTCCCATATTGCATGGGCCCTTAGCCAAATAACTAGTGGTGGTGGTAAGGAAATATTTGCGTGGGGTCGGTCCCAACAAAAATAATTCGATGATTCGAAGCAACGCTTATGCTCAACCCCAGTACTTTCACTACCAGACCTACAACAACCCTTTGAGATCGAGACAAATTCTTCAAACTATGTTGTGGGCACCGTTGTCACTCAGCACAACCACCTTGTGGCCTATCATAGTGAGACACTATCAGATGTTGTCCGTAAGTACCCTACTTATGACAGAGAAATGTACTCCATTGTGCAAGCCTGCTTCTAGTGGAGACATTAGATTCTTGGGAAGGAGACAGTCATCCACACTAATCATAAGCCACTGCATTTCATGCAGACACAAGGAAAATTACAGAATGACCACCATCAAAAGTGATCCAAATACTTGCATCAATTCCATGTCAACATCAAGTATAAAATATGAATCACCAACTGCATCGCTGATTGCCTCAGTAGACCGCCAGTCGCAACACTCACCACGATACTAGAATCTTGCGGCCATGGGACCTATGGATGGCCCCAACTCTATGAGACAGACCCAGACTTCTCCACCACCTACCAAATGTTGGGTGCAAACATAGTTGTCAATAATTTCCATCTTCAGGATGAGTTGTTGTGTCATCTGGGCCATATCTGTGTTCCATCAAGCGAGTGAATGAAGATAATATGGGAATCCCACTACAATTAGGTGGTATGACACTTTGATATCAAAAATACAGTGGTGATGCTACAAAAACATTTCTACTGGCCGAAACTTCAATAGGAGGTCAACAAGTATATCAGGTCCCACACTGCTTGCGCTATTGGAAAACCGACCACTAAGAAACAAGGCATGTACACCCCTCTTCCTACTCCCGACAGACCATGGGAATCCATCTCAATGGACTACATGCCAGTCCTCCCTTCCACCAAGCGGGGAAATGACTGTGTTTTTGTGGTTGTTGATTGCTTTTCTAAGATGGCGATTCTGGTTGCCTGCAAGAAGAGCATCATAGCAAAAGCCACTGCCAAGCTCTTCTTTGAACGAATCTGGGTACATTTTGGAATCCCACAAACCATTGTCTCAGATCGGGATAGTCGATTTCTCAACACAT
>SNQJ01S0021029.1:118555-179172 GCA_010110895.2 Picea sitchensis | reverse complement strand
AAGCATCTTGCTAAGGGAAAAGACCCTTAATCCTCATAGTTTAATATTGGAATGGTTAAATGGGGAGGCACATTTTTTCATGTACTTCTCAAGGATATATATTCAATCAATTCATATGTCATAAGTATCCTATATAATGGTAATATAGAAAAGTGATACATGTTAACATTTAGATGGTGATATAAATAAGGTAAGAATTTACATAACTAATTATTTGGCATAAGCATAAGAAAAAAATAAGCATAAGCATCTTTTTCAAGCATCTTTATCTTTATACATAACTAATTATCACATTTATATGGTGATATGAATAAGCATCTTTTTCAAGTTATTTGGCATCATTCTAGAGTCAAAAATAAGTAAATGGGCATAGGAAAAAAAAATTATGGACCACTTGGTAACTCTTAGAGTTGTTTCTAAGAAAGGGTGAGGGAAGGATAATAGTAGCTAGATTTGCTTTCCCACTTTTTCTAAAGATTTTGATATAGTCCTTTGAATTAAACTTTGAAAGAGAATAGAGAATGTAAGAATTCAAGTTGAGTGAAAAGAAACAATTTTAGGTCATTGTAGAATTGATGGTGCCCATAAATGATAAAAATGGAAGCAAGAAATTCAAAATCAATAATAATATAGAACTGAAACAAGAATGTTCCTTCTATCCAAAAACTGGTTACACTAAGAATATTATGATCACTATGAATGGTGAAAAACTGGAGGTGGTTCCTATTTTTGGGTTGTGAGGGGGCCGCGGGTGCTCAGCCCTGTGGCCAAGCCGTGGGCATACCCACGGCTTGGCCACAGGTTTGAGCACCCGCGGCCCCCTCACAGTCCAAAAATACAACAATATAAAGGTTACACTCAAAATATTCCTTACACTAACAATATAAAGGTTACTGAGTGAAACAAGAATGTTCCGTCTATCCAAAAACTTGTTACAGTAAGAATATTACGATCACTATGAATGGTGAAAAACATGAGGTGGTTCCTACTTTTGGACTGTGAGGGGGCTGCGGGTGCTCATACCTGTGGCCAAGCTGTGGGCACACCCACGGCTTGGCCACAGGGATGAGCACCCACGGCCCCCTCACAGTCCAAAAATACAACAATATAAAGGTTACACTAAGAATATTCCTTACACTAACAATATAAAGATTACCAAGTGAAACAAGAATGTTCCTTCTATCCAAAAACTTGTTACACTAAGAATATTACGATCACTATGAATGGTGAAAAACATGAGGTGGTTCCTATTTTTGGACTGTGAGGGGGTTGCGGGTGCTCAGCCCTGTGGCCAAGCCGTGGGAGTACCCACGGCTTGGCCACAGGGCTGAGCACCCGCGGCCCCCTCACAGTCCAAAAATACAACAATATAAAGGTAACACTAAGAATATTCCTTACACTTACAATATAAAGGTTACCAAGTGAAATAAGAATGTTCCTTCTATCCAAAGACTTGTTACACTAAGAATATTACGATCACTATGAATGGTGAAAAACATGAGGTGGTTCCTATTTTTGGAATGTGAGGGGGCCACGGGTTCTCAACACTATGGCCAAGCCATGGGCATACCCATAGCTTAGCCACAGGGCTGAGCACCCGCGGCCCCCTCACAGTCCAAAAATACAACAATTTAGATGTAAAACAAATAGTTTAAAACATATATCACATCAATTATATAGAAAATGCAACGATGACTAAATTGTTGTATTTTTGGACTGTGAGGGGGCCGCAGGTGCTCAGCCCTGTGGCCAAGCCATGGGTGTACCCACGTCTTCGCCACAGGGTTGAGCACCCGCGGCCCCATCACAGTCCAAAAATACAAAAATTTACGTTCAAAACAAATATTTTAAAACCTATATAAAATCAATTGTTTAGAAACTTACCTGTTGCAAATGCAACGACGACCCCTCGACGACCTCGCAGTGCTCAGGGACTCTCGGCGACCTCAGTTACACTCACGTCCCCTGCGCTCATGACCTCTCGATGACCTCCTCACACAATAGCTCACAACAACGACAACAACAACAAACGACAACAAAGTTTCAAAAATGTTTCAACATCGATGAGTGGTTAATATATAAACAATCTTTCGACCAAAAGATAGTTCGGCCGAACAATTGTTCAGCCGAGCTATGTTTCGACCGAAATATAGTTCAGCCGAACAATTGTTCGGCCGAAAAAATATTGCCAGAAAGAAAATATCCGACCGACCAAATTTGTACATGCAAATCGAGGGGGCGGTTATTGCACCATTCGATTTGACGTTTATTTTTTCGGCCGAAAAAAATATCTTTCGGCCAAAAAAGATTATTAGTTCGGCTGAAAAAATGTTTTTCGGAATTTTGCAGACCTGATTGTCACGAAAGTGTAACCCACCTCTGTGATTTCACCCATAAGTCATCACATTGATCTTATACCTGGAGGAAGTTTACCAAACAAGGTAGCGTACAGATTTACACCACAGGAGAATGAAGAAGTCAAAAGACATGTCCAGTATTTGATGGACAAAGGATTGGTTAGAGAAAGCTTGAGTCCATGTCATGTACCTATAGTGTTAATCCCAAAGAAATATGGTGGTTGGAGAGTGTGTATAGACTCAAGATCTATAAACAAAATCACCATCAGATACAGATTTCCTTTACCGAGGATGGATGACTTGATGGATTTCTTGAGTGGAGCAAAGTTTTTTTCAAAACTTAATTTGAAAAGAGGGTATCATCAGATTAGAATGAGGGAAGGTGATGAATGGAAGACAACATTCAAAACAAATGAAGGACTGTATGAATGGATTTTCATACTGTTTGGTTTGACGAACGCGCCAAGCACTTTTATGAGGCTGATGAACAAAGTCTTGAATGATTTCATAGGAAAGTTTGTAATCGTATATCTTGATGATATGCTCATCTTTAGTAAGACTGAAGAAGAACACTTGAATAATTTAGTTGCAATGATGAGGAGATTACAGCAAGATAAATTGTTGCTCAATTTGAAGAAGTAATCCTTCATGAAGATAGAACTCATTTATTTGGGTTTTGTAATCTCTTCGAATGAGTTGAAAATGGATCCTGAGAAAGTAAACATAATCAGAAATTGGCCATCGTCAAAGAGTATCTTTGAAGTTCAAAGTTTCCATGGATTGGCTAGTTTTTACAAGAAGTTCATCAGAAATTTTAGTGAGATATGTGCATCGATGATGGACACAGTCAAGAAAAGGAACAAATCTTTTCATTAGACAGAGGAAGCAGAGAAGAGTTTCAGGTTACTGAAGGAGAGGATAACTGGACAGCCAGTTCTGGTTCTACCATATTTTAACAAGACATTTGAAGTGAGATGTGATGCAAGTGGATTTACGATTGGAGCGGTCTTAAGCCAAGACAATAGGCCGATTTCATACTTCAGTGAGAAGCTGAACAATGCAAAGCTGAAATATTCCACGTATGAAAAGGAGTTTTATGCATTCATATAGGTGTTGAAAAAATGGAGACATTACTTGGTTCCGAAAGAGTTTGTCTTGTATAGTGATAACCCGGCTTTACAATTCATAACTCGATAGGAGAAACTGAACCAGAAGCATGCAAAATGGGTTGAATACATGCAGAATTTTACTTTTGTTATAAAGCACATTTCTGGAACTACTAACAAAGTTGTTGATGCATTGAGAAGGAAATGTTTGATTCTATAGGAGTTCAGAGTAAAGACCTTAGGTTTTGATAACCTCAAAGAAATGTACAGAGATGATGTAGATTTTAGAGAATCCTATGAAGCATGTGAGAATCCATTTCTTAGAGATAGAAGCCAATGGACTGAATATATGATTCATGATGGACTACTATTCAGGGGTAATCAATTGTGTATTCCGAAGAGTTCTATGAGAGAGAATATTCTAAAGTAAAATCATAGTGGAGGATTGGTTGGAAATTTTGGCCATGATAAGACTTTTGCGCAACTAAATGGCTCATACTATTAGCCAGGGATGAGGACAGATGTCAAGATATTGGTGAATAGGTGCAGAATTTTCCATCACAAGAAGGGAAAGAGACATAATATAGGGTTGTATCAACCATTTCCAGTACCAGAGAGGCCATGGGATGTGGTAAGTATGGATTTTGTGTTAGGACTGCCAAGGACGCAAAGAGTTTATGACTCGATCTTTGTGGTAGTCGTTAGATTTTCTAAAATAGCACATTTCATACCATGTTAGAAAACCAATGATGCAACTCACATTGCAAATCTGTTTTTCAAAGAAGTTGTTAGACTTCACGACTTACCCAAGAGTATTGTATAAGACAGGGATACCAAATTTGTTGGTCATTTTTGGGGGACCCTATGGAAGAATCTGGGGACTAATTTATCTTTTATCTCATCATATCACCCTAAGATGGATTGACAGACTGAGGTAATTAACCGAAACTTGGGAGAATTGATAAGGAGTTTGGTTTAAGCATCACAATAAGTGGGATCAGATTCTACCATAAGTGGAATTTGCATATAATGATTCACCAAACCGGAGCACAGGACAAAGCCCATTCTAGATAATGTATGGAATGCAGCCGAGAGGAGTATCTGAGTGGAGGGACTTAGAGAAGAGTGAATTCAGAAGTGCTAGTGCGGAGGATTTTGTAGCGGAAATACAAGAACTCCACAACAAGATTAAGGAGCGATTGCAAAATTCCAACCAGGAATATAAGCATAGAGCAGATCAACACAAAAGATAACTTCAGTTTGAAGTAGGTGATTTGGTTCTGGCCCATCTTAGAAAAGAAAGGTTCCCAAGGAAAACATATAATAAGATGAAGAAAATTGGACCGTGTAAAATCATAAGAAAGTTTGAGGCAAACGCTTATGATATTGAATTACCAGATGGCATAGGAATATCACCCATATTCAACATAACAGATATGTACCCTTATAGAGATGATGAACCAGGAGCAAAGAAAATTCAGAAGGAAGTTCAATGGGTTAAACAAATGCCTATAGTTGGAAGGCCACAGATGGAGAATAAAATTGACCAGAGAGTTAGCAAGAAGACCCGAAGAAAGACATATTTTGAATATTTGGTCAAATGGAAAGGACACCCAATTGAGGATGCAAGTTGGGAAAGTGAAGAAAATATACAAAGACATGGATAGACACTTCAGGACCTCATGAACAGGAGTTCATGAATTTTCTAGCTAGAGGAGTATGATGTGGGAGCATCGTAAGCAACCAACAAAGCAAGCGCAAAGGTGGAAGATAGTTGGAAACACACCAGCACACATTTTTAAAATGTTTTAAATTTAAATGAAGAAGCATTTATGTAATAATAGGAGACATATTTACATTTATGTTTTGGAAATTGTAAACAGATCTTGAGCATTGCTCACATCTACCAGATAAAGAAGCATTTATTATAATTTATGAAAAGTTGTTGTAGCTTTTATTTCAGATTATATATCTTGTAGTGTAGGAGGGAAAATGGATAGAAAGACACCCTCACTTGTATCATTTTATCAGGAGAAAGATGATTCATAATTTTTTCTGTAAGCTATAGAGATGTAGAGAGAAAGAACACAGAGAAGAACCCATGTACATAAATACCTGAGTTAATATATGAAGACTTTTTGACTCAATTTCATGGTTTTGTTATGCTTATCGTTTACATCTGTGGAATGGTATGTTTACAATGTTTTGTTTCTCTATTGTGCATTTACTTTAATGTTGTGTATGTATGAATGCATGATTTCCATGATGAATGTATGAAATCTGTGAGGAGAGAATAATGAGTTTCAATTGTTTCTCTTCCTGATAATTCCTGCAAAAGAGTGCAGTGAACGTCTAAAAGGTGTGTGTTGACAAGGGTATGAGTTTTATCTCAGAAAGCTCAGGAGGGATACCATTTTTCTCATACCACTAGAAGTGCAAGATAGCACAATGTCGTGCAAGGTGTGCGCAGGAAATTGGGAGTCATAAACTTTCCAAACAAGGTGGAGGATTGAAGGATTATTGTTGCAAGGAGTGTACAAAGTCGAAGGCTCAAATAAAAAATGGTTATTTGTGAATTTCGCAAGGAGTGCATACAGAATCACTAAGGAAGCCCTAAAGTTTGGAAGTAAAAGCTCAAAAGGGATAAAACCTTGAAGAGTTCAAGGGAAGGCAACTGTCGAGGCCACTCAATAGGAAGGAAGCTCAGAATAGTTGACACTAGAGCATTCAATGGAGGAATATTGAAAGCTGGAACAGACGGTGGAGTCGCTTCAAGGAGAAGTGTCGATTTGTCATGGGCCATTGCATCTCACATTCCAGTGGAGAGATTAAGTCTGAGTGTTTCTCATCACTCATAATCTCAGGAGAAATAGAGGCTGTTGGATTAGGATCAATAGGAGTCGTTGATATTATCCTTGAATTTTGCAATTTCGAAATTCGGGAAGTGGAGAAGGTTGTGACCCAGAATCGAGAGTCATGGACACCCGATTCGCAAAGTCCCGAAAGAAATAGGACCATCAAATCGTGAGTAGTGGAGAGCCATCGATCTGTGGGAAGGGGTTGTCATGGTTTCATAAGTCGGCGAAAGGATTCCTTGCATCACAAAACGCGAATACATGAAATCCCGATTGTTGAAAAGACTGGACCCTAGTTCATAGTCAGAGGTTACATCAATGAAAAGTCAAGGGAGGAATCAAATTCCCATTGGCCTTTTTAGGTTTCAGGGATTGTCGAGACAGGAGGATTTTCATCTGGGATCGTGAAGTCATCAAAGACGAAATACCCATTTGGGAAAAGGCTATGGTCATATCAGAGATCGCATGGGAGTGAGTTGGTGCTTAGTGTTTCTTTGCATGGGCGCAACTCCAAAGAAGGACCTGTGGTTACACACTAGTGTGTGTGAGTGATTTTCCTATGGGGAAATCATAGAGTCAATCAAACTCTCGGGGATATTAAGAACAATCCTAAGATAGAGAGGTCGCATAGAAGCTGCTAAGGTGGGGGTGTTGTGTCACTCAAGAAACTTAGCTATCCATTTTCTCCTCTTTCCATCGAAGCCTGGATGAGTCAATATATCTTTAATGGTGGTGGATGGTACATAGGAAATAACTTTGGAGTGTAGCACAGAAATTATGACATATTTCAGTTCTTTAACCAAGGCAAAAGATTGTTTTTCCATGATGTCATATTTTAACTCAGCATCCTAAAGTGCCCTGCTAAAGAAAGAAATAGGTTGTTCAAAAACTTCAACTTTTTTGTAATAAAACAATTGCTAAAGTGTCATGAGATGGAAAAGAAAAAATCAGAAAATCTTTTTCAAACTCTGGACTGATGAGAACATGAGCTTCAGAAATAGCTTGTTTAATAGTCTGAAAATAATCTTTGGCCTCTTTCTTCCACTTGATCTCACTACCCTTTTTCAACATGTCAGTTATGTGTTTGACCAATTCAACAAAGTTAGGAATAAACCTTCTAAGAAAGTTTATCTTCCCAAGAAAATATTGAGTCTCTTTCTTAGTTCTAGGAATATAAATCCTTTGAATAGTTATCACTCTAGAAGGATCAATATTAACTCCACCAGCATAAATAATGTGACCAAGTGATTTCCTTTATTCTAAAAAAAAATGAGACTTTTTTGGATTAAGGGAAATAAGATACCTTCTACATTTCATAAATACCCGTATCAGATGTTGTATATGCTCGTCATGAGATTTAGAGAACATAGTAATGTCATCTAGATAGATGACCACAAACTTGTCCTTCTCTCCCATGAAGGCTATATCCATGGCTCTCTGAAACGTATCCCCTTCATTTATCAAACCAAAAGGCATATGAGTGTACATGAAAGTCCCGCATGGTGTTTTGAAGGAATTCTTCTCCATATCATCAGGATGAACAACAACTTGGTTGTACCTAGAAAAACCATCAATCATAGACATCCTGTTAGATCCCACTATCCTATGCAAGATGTGTTCCATTTTGGGCAGTGGATAGTTGTCTTTTCGAGAGAATCTGTTTAGTTTCCTGAAATCGACACAAAGTCTGATTTCACCATTATTTTTCCTCATTGGTACCACATTTTCCACCCAATCAGAGTACCTTAGAGGTACAATGATATTCACATCTAGAATCTTTTTGACTTCTTTCTCCATGATAGGTAACAAAAGAGGGTTACTCTGTCTTATTTTATTCTTGAATGGATTCACATTTTGTTTCAAAGGTGTCTTATGCTACAAAATAGTTTCGTCAAAAGTACTAAGATATTCATAATTCCATACAAAAATATCAGTAAACTGCTTCAATGGTTTCTCATATTTAGCTCTATATTTCCCTGATAATTTTTTTTATAGTTTAACATGTTTAGGATTTTTAGCAGTCCCATGATTGCAATCAATTACATCTACTTCTTTTTCTGGATCAAGGGGCTTCACATGGACATCATTATGATCAAATATCCTTTAAAAAGGCACTAGACCTTTTGGGATATGATTTGTTGGCAAGTGCAAAATTTTATGTCCAACAATCATGTAGAGAAATTTCAAATTCTATTTTTTCTCATCCACATATTCATCTTGATCAATATGAATGGAAGTGAAATCATCAATAGCTTCAATGAATCTCTTGATTTCATAATATTGTTCAAACACTCTCCAATACTTGACATTGTCTGGAATAGAAGGCATGTATCTGACCTCTATTTCATATTTCAGTTTTGGGGGTAAAGGAGGTTTGAAGGTGCTTGTTGCCAACACTAGTGAGTCAGCTTGATCATTCTGATTTCTAAGGATATGTACAATATTAAAAGACAGAAATAGGTCTTCAACAATGTCCCATACCTCATTTCTGTAGTATTTCAACAGGATATTCTTTGTCTAATACACATTTCTTACCTACTATACAATAAGTTATGAATATCCATGAACCTTTAAATGTTGAATTTTCAGTTCTTTGGATGCCCTAATCCCAACAACAATGCCTCATACTCTACAATATTATTTGTAGTCTTGATTTATGTCTTGTAGGATAGTGTAATGATTTTATTTGTAGGAGAAATCAACACTATGCATGCCCCTGCACATTCTCTAGATGAGGCTCCATCAAAGTAAAATTTCCAAAGAAGATTTTTATTTTTAGTAGACTGTGGGAAAACAACTGATTTTGTCAAAGCAAAGACTATTGGACATCATTTTCAATATGAAAAGTAGAATATCCCAATTCCACATCAACTGCATAAATGGGATGATTTATAGAATGATCGCTATCACTGATAATGTATTCCACCTATGCTTCGCAATAATGTCTCCTAAATTATTCTCCAAAAACATGTATAGTGGCATAAGAAAGATCCATTTGAAGAGATCCCCCAAGCTTCTTACACCAAGATCTGGAAAAAACCATACCAAACCTAGGAGGGATACCAACCACAACTATATCCATGACTAAACTTTTGATTGGGATATCAGATAATGAAACATCAAGGTCTTTGATAACCCCCAAGCATTTGAATTTTTTGGAATCAAAAGAAAAGATATCATGGTATGATTTAGTAATTTCTAACCCCAGTTCTTCCATGACAACCTTTGGGATAATATTATGAGAGGATCCATAATCTAGCAGGAAATTATGAAGGATTTTGTCATGAACATTTAATGAGACATAAAAAGGAGTAGTGGAGTCATCACTTTCTTCTACAATAGGCCCTAAAAGAATAGTAGGTTTTTCATCATAGAGATTAATCACATCAGTAGAAGGTTCTATAGCAGAAGAAGGTTGCAACAATTTCAAAATATAATTCCTATAAGAATTAGTTTTAACCAATTTAGTCAGAGGAATAGGGATTTTGATCTTACTGATCTCATGTTCCAAGATAAAAGGAGAGACTAACCTGTCTGATTCTGGGGATGATAATTTCATAGCAGGTTGTACATGTTTGTTTTTAGTATTCTTGTTGCTTATCTATACTGCTGGGAAAACAGACTTATCAATGATGATAACCTTCTATGTGATGGTAGGTTTATTCACTGTCTTAGAATTCAACATGAATTTGTTTTGAGGCCTTGTGCTTTTTTTTCTTACTAAACTTCTATACATAGAGGTATTATCATTGGAGGAACTCAAGGCATGAGGATTGACCTCTAGGATAGGATTTTCAAGGTGTGTAGGGTATTCAAGATCTATTGTTGTTTTTATAGGTTGTTGGTCCTCCAATGAAACCTTAGGTTCTTCTATCCTCTTATCCCTTTTCGAATAAGTTTTCTGTGCAAAATGGAAAGGGTGCTTACCTCCACCTAATATGTGAGAATACCTTGCCTCTGTTTGTTGGCTGGATGATGTAACTATTACAGGCTCATCTAGAGTCTCAAAGCATGTTGCCTGTTTACCCTTCTTTGTAGGAGTGGATTGACCGACATTAACTGGAGTTTCTTGATCAAGATTAACATTATTTCCATGTGGTTGAGAAGAAACAACATGATTTTCCTTCTCATACCCCAACTGGATCAAGAATTGATCCCAAGTCTTATGCAACTTCCCTAATTCGGCCTTAACAAGAACTTTAATCAACCCTTGATGAAAAATCCTATGAAGAGTCTTGGGGTTCGCTTGAACTCTCATAGCCATCTTGTTGAGATCCCTTAAAAAAAAATAAGGTAAATTCATCCTCTTAATCCCTGCTAGGTGAAGCAAAAATCGAAGGTGGAATAATATTACAATATAATAATGCCCCTCGCATCTAATGAATCTCTTAAGAATCAATAATGCTTCCATCCACTCCTTGTCAATCCAATCCATGGGGATTCCCTTGGTGCAATTAGGGTCTCTGTGTTTAGGATTTAAAAACTAATTAAAGTATCCTCCTGTGATCAATTTATTCTTAAACCATCTTTAGCCATCAATGGGGAGGTTGCACACTACAACTATGGATTCTTCAGTAAATTGCATGGCCAAGTTTCCAACTCGGGCCCATTGTCCACTAAAACTATCTACATACGCCTTAGTTGTAGCATAATGGTGACCATCCATCTTAGTGCATAAACGATACCACCCTGCCTGATCAAAAATGATTTGGGTATCTTCATAAGTCTCCATGACTTCATGCCCTTCAAGTTCTTTTCGATTCACATGTCATCCTTTACCCATCTACATAGTCATAACTCGAAAGCTATATTCTTGGCTACAAAGAATCAAGGAGATTTTCTAACTCTGCAGGGGCCAATTCAAATAAATTCGTTGTTGTAGTTAACAAACAAGGCGTCAGTTTTGAGAAAACATTGAATAAGAAAACTGATCTGTGTAACCTTCTGGACAACTGAAAGGTACAAATTATGATACACCCCACTTCACATGCTATGGATGACAATGAGTACTTTGCTAATTGATTTTTATTACTCATGATCTTATAGTATGATCAACGTCTTACATGACTCACCAAAGTGCTTAAGATGATCATGACTAGGCACATGTGGAAGTTCCTGTAGCTCCCAACCTGATTTGTCTTTTTCACTCTTGAGTGGATTAGACTTTGAATCTGCAACACATGAACTTAAATAATCACTATGCATAAGTATTGACATGACTAATGGCTCAAATGAAAAGACTTCAAACCATTTGATGTCATCAAGTAATCATTTAAACATGTGTATATTTCCCTATGTCCCCCTCTCACAACATTAATTCCATCTCATTCATTCACACTAGCATTTTTTAAAAACCCCTTAAGGTATGTTATTAAACCTTTAACAAAATGCTAAATATTTTTATAACTTATACAGAATTTTAAAAACCAAGTACGAATGAATGAGGGATAAAACAAGGTAGAGCATAGTAGGTGTTAACATACCTCTTATTTAAATATGAGTGGAGAGGTAGAGAGGAGATGACTCGAAATAGCCTAAGTGAATGCATGTGTTTACAACTGAACTTAACTCAACAATCAGATTTAGAACTAAACTTTAACACTTCAGTTAGGACTCGACCTTGATTGGACATGCATGCAAACTACTCAACATGCACATGACATACATGCATGCAATGCATGTCATGCATGCAACATGCAACTAGACATACATACAACATGTGGCATACAACATGCAATATGCGAGATGCAACATGAAATATGCAACATGCAACTTTATGCAACTTTATGCATTTATGCAACTTATGCAACTTTATGCAATTCAACTTTTACAACTTGTCATTTTACAAGGTAATTCAAATTTCTTCATGGTGGAAGTTGTTACACGTGCCAACGCACTAGATCAATACATTTACATGATTTGCAATATAAGGAAGATCGTTTGTTTCTAGCTCATAGGAATTTTACGTTCAACCTCATCGTTGCTAGATTCCTTGAATTTTGTTCATGGCTCACAAGGCTTCACTAGGCTCACAGAGGTTGAACATTCCCTTTGATTTTTTCACTAGTTTGTCTATGCTCACAGAGGTTGTACGTTCCCCCTGAATTTTTCACTAGACTATCTATGCTCATATAGGTTGTCCATTCACCCTGATTTTTGCATTAGACTTACATAGCATTTCGTTCATTTTCAATTTTTGTTTGACTTACAGAGGTTGTACGTTCCCCCTGGATTTTGTCAATACCTTGCAAGACTGGTTGATTCTCCAAATCTCCTTGGCTAGCCTCAAGCTGGCCCATATGGCCTGTCATTGGAGAATGAGTGTGGTGATGCTACCAAATTTAACATCTTATAAATCATAGAAACTCCAAGACATTTTATAGATCATAATGGTATTAGATAAGTTTTATTTGGGGATTTTGTGGGAACTTGTAGGATCCACAATTTGTCTTAAGAAAGAAGTATCAAAGCCCTAGACATGGTGGATGAGTACAATAATAATTCAAGGGGTGACTTAAAGGAGAGATTTTTAATGATGGAAGCACAATTCAATAACATATCTTACAACATGGAAATCCTCATGGTAGAGCAAGTTTGAAACTTTTGCGAATTTTAGTAGCTCTAACTTGGACATTGTCTTATACAACAAAATCTAGAGACAAAGAACTAGAAAAGCTATTGAAAATGGAGCCAAAGAAAGAGAAACCAAGTTCCAAAAACACCTCTTACCAAAGTGGAAGGAAAAGTGGATGTCAAACCCTATCAAGGTGATATTGATGCTATTAAATTGAATCAATGGTTAAAAACTTTAGAAGTATATTTTAATGTTCATAACATAGGATAAGATCAAAATATATCATTTGTTAGACTAATATTATAGAGCCATGCCAAAAATTGGTGGAAAATCCACATAGAGACTCTTAAGCTAAAGGACAATCCCATAGCAACTAAGAGAGATGTTTAAAACCCTCATTAAGTCTCAGTTTTACCCTATTGGGTATGAAGAGGATTTATTGATATGCTAGCAGAAGAAAAAGAGGGAAAAACGAGAGACTAAGAAGACAACAACCACTATTAGAATAATTAAAAAGAGTTGTTCATGAATTATTAGAATCGAGAGAACATAATAAAAGTATTGTAATCAAGGGGAACTTGGAATCGACAGAGTGGCCAGGTGTTCCCCGATTCCAGCCATCTTAAAATGCAAGTAGGGTGGTAGATATGGCCACACTGCAAGTGACATGCCTCCACACCCAATTCAAAATCCATAAGACAAATTGCGCAGGAAGCAGTGTTCCTGATATGATCCTCTGAAATCTGTATGGGGTGTAAGTGCTCCTCCGCAGACCTGTCTGCTCGACGGCGGTTCTGTCCGCTCGATCCAAAGGGAACTTCTTCTTCTGTCGATCCAGAGGGATCATGAATACAGATACGGATAATCCGTATTCGTGATCATTTCTATTATCACGAATCCTCGCTTTCTATTATCACGGATTCGTAATAATGACGGATCCTCACTTTCACTGCAACTCCAGCTGCCATTCTCATCATTTCTAGGAATAACAATGGCTCTTGGACTTGTTCTTGATCTTCTTGGTGCCATTATCATCATTAGTATTGGGTAATAATGACGAGGGATTTGAGGTTGTGTTATCATCCTTTCCATGTCCTCCTCTTGAAGATTCTCGGCCGCCTTTTTCCATTTCTGTATTTCAAAGCTATACTGAAAATTTTAGGGGTTAAATTTTGTCCATGGGCTAATTTTTCATGTTTTTTTCAAAAAAAAAAATCTCCATTATAAACATTATTCTCCCAAATTGTATAGGAAAAAATTATTTTACCTTTAAAATTGCCACAATTTTATAAAAACTAGATAAAATCCTTAGAAATTTGAATATTTTAACAAAAATATCACCAAACATTTATAGTTGACATACAAAGAACCAGTAAAATTCGCAAAGGTTTCTACATTTCAAAATAAATTTACATCTTTAAAATTATTCTTGGTATTAGTGACAGTTACAATGACATGTTGGGTCTCTCATTTATATTTCTAGGAGGTTGGGTGGTGCATGACAAGATTGGTGTCTTCAGATAGCAGGTTGGTTCTTGTTGGGGAGTTGCAACTTCCTTCGAGTTGGTGCTCATAAAACTAGGGGCTTGGAGCCTCCTTCTAGTTAGAGCTGGATAATATAGGGAGTTGGATATTCCTTCAAGTTGGATCCTATAAACTAGGGGGTTGGAGCCTCCTTCCAGTTGGTGCTGGAGAATATTGGAAGTTGGTGCATCCTATGAATGTAATATTCAATACATATAGTAAAAATCGTTATGCGGTTTTCTCCAATTTGGGTTTCCACGTAAAATTCTTGTGTACTATGTATATGTGGTTATATGTTGATGATATATTGAATGCAATCATAAGTGATAAATTGTTGATAACTTAATGTGTACATCTTGTGGTTAAAAATAGTAAAAAGTGTTTAATACTGATTCACCACCCCCCTCTTAGTATTGGTATATATTGCAACAAATGCATGCTCTATTTTGGTGGTTTGGGGTACAAAAAACTTTTGGAGCCGATTTAAGGCATTAAATGAATATATTTCAGCTAAAACATTTCAAATGAATTTTCTATTCTCTCAATTCTATTATGCACAAAAATATATTCCCAACAACATAAAGATCACCTCAATTAGAATTCGTATGAGGAAATTATGTCTCTTGCAAGTTGACCTATCCCATTTACCACCATGGAATTGAGTGGATGTCACATCAACTCCCATTAATTACACATGTGAAGCTAGTCATGTTTGGCCTTTCAAGAATATTCTAGAGGTTTCAAAACCCTAACCCTAAGAAGAAATTAGGGCATGAAAAAAACTTAACCCTAACTCTAAGTGACTATTAAGGCATGTTAAACATTGAGAACTTATGTTAATTATAAGTTCTCTTGAATGATGGTTTAATAATGACCATAAACTATTTTCGATATTGGTTATGTGCTTGTTGTGCTTGATTTCTTCCCAAGGTTGGATGCTTGGCTTGGAAAGAGGAAGCTTAACTTCATCTGCATTCATATATAAATTTGGATCAGTGAGTTTCTCTTGCTCTAGATTTTGATCTAAATATGAATCATCATGTTCATCATCTTTGAAGAGAGAATTGTGAATAAAGACTAGGTCAAAATGTTTTCAAAGATTCTTTCTCTCAAGTGCATCTTGAAGAAGTTGAGATTGAGTTTGTAGTAGTGTTGCTTTGGCTTGGGTACCTTGCAAGCATGTTACAACATACTTGATCCAGATTATTTTCGGCACAAAATGAGAGCGGAGATATAATAATGAAATGCACAGAGATATTGCAGATATTCAATAATATAACAGAAATGTATCAGAGATGCAACCATAAACACAGATATATAGTAATACATGATTTATATTAATCAAATAAATTTACAGAGACTGTAAAAATACAGAGTGAAAGACTCACTAGAATGGTGACAACTTATCTCTGAGAAGAGATGTGACGGCTACTCACATTCGCAAGAAGATGATTACAATGAGGCTCTAAATGTCCTTTTATAATAAACGGGAATGCCAAAAGTCCTAGACATCCAAAAACCTAACCCTAGGAGATGAAGCGCCAAAAGTCATGTGGGCCCCATTTGGGTAAGTGAGTACATCAACTTCCCGTGGTCGTAACTTTTGCATACGATCTCCGTTTTAGGCGTTTGATAGCTCGTTGGAAAGGTATTGTCGAGGAGATTCATTTTGGGGGCTCAATTATGCATTCATCTATCATTAAGAACCTTTATCTTGAAAAACCTTCATTTGGACCTTCAAAATGGCCCCGAAAGTTAAAACCTGCTAAAAATAGTAAATTGTCAAAATGGCCAGAAAACTGTTTTGAGCCATTTGGAAAAGGTGGGTAGCCACCGATATCCACATGGATCAATACTTCAGAGTTGTTTTCTCAATGATGATTGTATTGTCCACAAAAGAGAGGATTAGAGTGTCGAGTAACTCTAACAGTTCCTCAACTCAAACCATTTAAAAGATGGAATTAGACTTCAAGGGTATCTTACAACTCCACTCTTTCACAATCAAACTCTACAATGAAAACGCAACTAGGAGACTCAACAAATGAAGGGCTTTATCTTCTACCAAAAATTCACCTGTTTATGGTCCTCGTGGTGTAGAGCAGTCGGTGAAGGAGTGTGTTGTTAAGGAATTCCATAAGTTAAGTCACTAGTTCGAAACCTCTGGGGACAACTCAAATCCATCCATGTTAAGGGTTGGTGCAGTCTACACCATGTGCGATCCCTGGGTGATTTTGACAGCTTAGAAGCCCCTGGGTTGTGTCATCTCAGCCACATGCCAATCCTCCAAGCCAGGGATATTTAGCTAACAAAAAAAAATGTACCCGTTTACAGAAAAAACAAAAGTAAACTTACAAGGCCTAAAAAAACTTTTCACTGTAGTAGGGTTGATGAGGCACTAGTACCCAATCTCATTCCCAAAAATGGTGCACTAAGCTATTAATATTAAATTTGGATCTTGATTAAAACACTACATAACAAAGAGTTTGCATAATATTCAATATTTGACACCTGATCTTTAGGTGTCTCTTCCATATGTGCTGCAAATAATTAACACCCTTTTCTGTAACTTTTCTTTAGCTGCAATGCTGAAATTTCTCTGACGGTTACTGCCCTGGGAATTCCATGTATTGTCCTTAGGTTCCCATCCTCATCCAATTAAGTAAATGCCATATTATAATAGTCTAGGATAGCATGGTGTTGATCAACCAATCCATACCAATTAGGCAGTCATAGGAGCCTAAAGGTATGATGTTCAAATATGCCCTGGTGCTTAGTCCATTCATTTCCATTGGACATGACTTAACCATCTCATTAATTTTTCTTTTAACTTCGGTATCCAGCTACACCAACCAATATTTTCGAATCTTTCTTCTTGGAAAATGCAATCTTTCCACCATCTTAGGATCTATATAACTATGACTAGATCCTGAATCAATTAAAATAACAATGGTTTGGTTGTTGATATTACCTTCCACTTCAATCATATGTGACTGGAATTCATCTTGCATGTTGTCTAGGGCTAGATAGATACTGGGTACATTTTTTCTCATGTCCTCCATTGTATCAACTTGTTGTACATTGTGAAAAATACTCACTTTTTCACCTATGCGAGGACAATCAATATACATATGATCTCCCCCACAACCCCAAGATTGAACAAGTGGCTTCCTTGGTATTTTCCCTACTGTCTCAGTCATTCTAGGTTCTCTAGAAGCTAGTTGTCCCTAAGTATTATTTTTGAAGATTGGTGGCTTAGTCCCCTTCTTCCTCTGTTCCATCTTGTTTTTCTTCTTGTTTTCCCAAGATTTTTGGAAAGTTGGCCTTCCTTTATGTTGATCCTAAAGGAATTTATCTCACCTTATGGTCTCCTCCAATGTTTTGGGATCATCATATTGTATCTTGTCACTGATAAATGATGGAAGCCCACTCAAATACCTCTGAATATTAACTAGCTCTTCCTTGATGAAAGAAACATACTTTAGTAGTTCTACAAACCTTCTTTCATACTCACCTATGTTCATACTCCCAAGCTTGAGTTCAAAGAACTCCATTTTATTGTCATAGTGTCTCTTAGTCAAGTATTTCTTTTCAAAATACTTATTGAATTCCCTCAAACTAATATTTTTCTCATCAATGTGTTGCACCTGTACAAATTGGTCCCACCACATGGATGTATTTCCCTTGAGATGATAGCTGGAAATTCTTCCTTTTGCATCTGAAGTGTAATTATGCAATTGAAAATACATCATCATGCCTAGCATCCATGTCTCTACATTCTCATCCTTCTTGTGCTCACCATCAAATGTAGGAGGCTTGATTTTTTTCATTTCTCCTTGTAGATCATCCACCCCAAACCTCCTCTTATGTTTCCTAATAGGGGATGGACTTGAACAATTGTTTTCTCTCCTAGTGGAATGCCTTGGGGAGTGATGGTGATGTCTTCCAACAATTATTTTTCTTCTCCTCTCATCATGAGACCTATGACTTCTTGATTTTCTTGAGTCATTCTCCTTATCCATCTTATTTTCTATTATGTCCAAGATCTACATTAAATTTATGTTGAATCCATCCTTCCTCTCCTTGACTTTCATAAGCCTCTCATTATCAACTTTATAACTTTGGACATCCTTTTTCAAAATTTTAATGGTCTATACCAAGTTCATGATTTCTTCGTTTCCTTCTCCATTTCCATTTGAATTTGTACCTTCATTACCCATATTGACATACATCCCTCTGATCGCATCTTCATGGATGTAAGCAACCTGTGTATATTCCATGATTCTGAACTTTGTGTTTATCCTGTTCTGATCTAATTTTTGTTAACTCTACAAAATGTGCATCCAACAAAACTTGTTAGGGTAAATAATTTAACAAATTCATGAAATTATGTACAATTCTGGTTCAATAATGCATCAGAATTTTTTCTTCCGATTTCCTAAAACATTGACTGCCCAGATTAATTTCTTGGGTGAATAGTTATATTCTACTATCCAATACCTTTCCAACGCCTACTTTTGTGCTCAATTCTGAGTCTGTAGAAGAAAGTTATGGTTATTTGAAAATTGTCCATTAATTCTTTTGTTCACACTTCAACTTGGTGCAAATTTACGCTGTAATTATGCATTTTTGCACCTACTCTATTGGTGTTTTGGTAGGATCTTAATTGGGTTTATTCATATACATATTTTGAACATTCTATCCAAGTTTCACCTCTTTTTGGGTTCTGGGTTGCTAGTTATAGACTACTGAAGTTCTAGGCCAATTAGTGTTTTTGGTCTGCAATG
Source organism: Picea sitchensis (assembly GCA_010110895.2). Classification (NCBI taxonomy): domain Eukaryota; kingdom Viridiplantae; phylum Streptophyta; class Pinopsida; order Pinales; family Pinaceae; genus Picea; species Picea sitchensis. The sequence goes on along the minus strand of SNQJ01S0021029.1, from coordinate 159,972 downwards.
CTACATGTACCTTCTATGCCATATTATATATTTTTAAGATACCAAGAATTTTAATTCAGCTCTAGGAATAGTTTCTATAGTTCAATATCTTTCCATAGACTTCTCTTCTGCCTTAATATGATTCTGGAGAAGAAATTTACGGTCATTCTAAGTTAGTTGGGTCTTAAAATTTACCCTCCATTGTTTGTCATGTAACGTCCTCATAAAAGATCTGTTTGGTGAATGATTTACAACGTTAGAAATCTCTTTCCGAACTCTTTCTTTTGAGTTGTATAAATTCACTAGTTTTCTGCTAGCATATATCATCCAAACGACTTCACACACACATATTTGAAAATGTACACCCATATTTAGCATGCACGACAACACCATAAGGTAGCGCATGCTCCGCGCACCTATAACTAATGTGGATCACTTCTCTGTCGTGCCAATATCTGGTGCATAGTACTTTTGTGTCACGCACCAATATCTACCATGCACAATTTTTGTTCATGCACTAATACTTGTTGTGCGCAATTTTTGTGTCACATTCTAATATTCCACGTGCACTGCACTCTACACGCCGCATCATGCCAAATTTTAGTACGCTCCCACTACACACTAGTACTCCATGCACACCATTAATTAAACTGTTTCATGAAAGGAATATTCATCATGTTTACATTGCATACCAACATTGCACTCACACCCACAAAACTCCTTACGTTCTGCCAATACTCAGTGTGTACACCACATACACAAATATTATGTGTGTGCACACCGCACACACCAATATTACACATGAAACACCCAATATGCACCGTGCAGTGCTAAATTTAGTGCGCACCTCTGTGCACTATTATTTTTCCATGCTCCACTAGCTCTGCTCCACACCATGCCAAATTTAAGTGCACACACATGCGCACTGTTATTTTTCGCACATTACCAATTTTTCACTGCACATTGCCAAATTTACCATGGGTATAGTGGACACCTAGGGGACGGGTGATTCAGGGCTAGTTCCACTGAATTCTAGGTGGGTTTCCTTGATTTTGGGGGTCTTGTTCTCTTCCTCTGGAGCCACATTCTCGATCTGATTGTCGATGTTTCCTGATATTGGGGTTGAATATTATTGGTCTCCTGCAAGGTCCAGACCTGCTTTGTCTCCCCTTTCTTCTCCACACTCTTCTTCCCATCCACCCACCTGGGGACTCCTTCCTCTTTGTTCTTCTCTCTACTGTAATATTAGATTGTCCAGTCTTTCTTGTCTTCTTACCTTCCTCAACTCTTCCTTCTTTATTTCATCTATTCCTTTTGATCTAATTTATTTCCGTAACACCTTAGACTACTTCATTGCTTTCTTTATCTTTCTACACCGCCACCTCTAAACTATGGAGGATATCCTTACAACTCGCTCGTTTCTTACGCTACTTTCTTGATATTCCCCCATCTGTCAAAGAGCCCTTTACCCTTATTAGGTCATGGTCATACCCTAAAATCACCCTACCCCAAGCATAGGTATCTAGGTTTCCATATCATTTGAGGGAATAGTTACCATCCCCTCTATTACACATCAAAATTACTCACTTCACTGATGACCTATTGTCGTCATTACAAGTGTCACATATTGGCCACAAGTGTCGCAAACATCATACTGCCATCTCGCCTATGTCGTATCTCTAACGACATCCCAGGGACACTTAAGACACCTTCAGGGACTGGTTTAAGAAGGAGAAATCATTTCATAAAGTGTACAAAGATTTTTCCATGAAGAAAACCACTTAAAAATAAATTTTGAAGGGCAACTCTCCCCTACACACTTTAAGGGAATGCTAGCACTCCCTACCCTCCTTTGGGGGAGTGTTGTAGCACTCTATACACCCTTTTGGGGGAGCACTGGGTTTGTTTGAGGAAATCTTGGGCAACACTCCCCTACCCACTGTTAGGAAGTGCTAGCACTCCCTACCCTTCTTTGGGGGAACATTCTAGCACTATGTGCACCATTCTGGGGGAGCATTATGTTGTTGAAAAAATTAGGGGAAGATCCCCCTTATCGTGGAAATCAGTTGGATTTGAATCTGAGGTCAAGGATGGATCTTAGGGGGGGTCCAAAATTGAAGGAGAAATATCCTCAACCTATCCCAAGAATCTCTAAGGTGCTTGGGTCTCTCCAAGCTTGTATAAGGATGACTTATCATTGCGAAAAGACATACAGAGAAATTGAGAAGCACCTAACTTATGATATCATAAGGAAGGGGAGACATTGAAGGCATCAAACTTATGATCTCATAAGGGAGATGATCATTGAAGCATAGTCAGTTTGTGTGTGGATTATTTGAGCAAAGGGTTGGACAAGGAGAGCTGGGAGAGGTTGTTGCACCTTCATCAAAGGTCTGTAAGTATTCTCTATGATTTCTCATTAATACATATGTGCTTGGTCTATTTATTTCAAGGTTGTGTTTGTCTATATGAACTTGTCTTTAATTCATAGATCTTGTTTCAATCTAATCATAGTAGAATAGGAAGTGTGTTTCGTCTTTGATTGGATTGCAGGACTTGTTGAAGAGCTTGGGGATCAAATCTCAACTCAGACTATGCGAGGACAAACATCGTAAAAAGGCACATCTTCTTCCTCTTCTCTATACATTAGTTTATATAGGTTTAAAAGGATGGCAGTGACCAACGTTAGCACCCTTTCTGTCTCGGTCTTAGGAGTCTAGATCCCAAGAGCGAATTCACTTGTCCGCAGGGGAATTTCTTTGTAACAAAAATTGGTGACTCCACTGGGGAATTGAAGCTTTCAGTTTTGGTTTCCTTCCTTGGTCTTGTTTTGTCCTTTTCTCATTTTTAGATCTTATTCATGCTATGCTTTTTATTCTTAGATGTGTTGTTGGCTATTGGATTCATCCCATACACACTAATTTTCTGAATTTTCTTGAGTTTTTATTATTTCTGAGAAAATTTTTGAGCTCTGAGAGGCCAATGCTCCCCTGCCTCTACTACCAGAGCACTAGAACTCCCTTGCAGACTCCCACAGAGAGTTGCAATGCTCTAGTGCCCTTGACACCAGAGTGCTAGTGTTTTTCTGCTAAAAACCCTTTTGGGAGTTGCTCTTTGAGTTTAATGTTTTGTTGTTTCATCTTCTTAGGGTTATCACCATCTCAGTTTGTCCTTGTTTTAGCCTCCAACCTTTTGATTTCTAATAATTTATGATGTTTTGTTTGGATTTTTTACGTTTCTCTTCCTTACCTTGAGTCACTCTTCTTCTTTTGAGGTTTTGAGTCGATTTACTGCTTTCTCCTTTATTTGATGGTATGAAAGTTCTTGTAAGGAAATTAAAGGATCTATTCACTATTCCATTTTATCTTTGATGTCATTTTCCCAAGCAATTCCTAGTTTTTCATCATCCATTAACCTTGTCCTACCTTCACTAGCAATTTCACCAATTTTCATACATTCTGGGTGAGTTGTTTTGCAATTGTTTGCTCTTTTCCTAAGTTTCTGGGAGGACTAGAACCCCCCCTAGGCCATACCAGAGTGCCAACATTACCCTACAGTGTTTTAGGGAGTGTTTCAACACTCTGTACCCTTGTGTTAGGGAGTGCTAGTCTCCTTTTTTTGAGTTTCTGCCTTCTTCTACTCAGTCTTTTGCAATCCTTTTCGCAGAGATCTTTACCCAGAGTCTATAGTTGGTTTGTGAAGTTATTTAGATTGTTTTTTGATTGTTTTTTATTCTTATCACTCCCTATTGTCTTGATTGGAGCTTGAAACCTTTTTCAAAAATATGAAATTGTCTTTTCTAACTGCTTTTTTGTCAGGACATTTTTGAGTGATTTCTCTTTCTCCCTATCTTTTCTTGGATTCTTCTTTGCATTTTATTGTATTTGAATGATCGATTGGTTGTAGAATCCTTGATTTTGTTCTTGTTGGTTAGAACAAGTTTCTACTTGTTTCTTTCATACCTCACTGCCTTGAGTGCACGCTTTGTTTGTACCCCTTTTGCTTCGTGTCTTTTGCATCTACATAAGACTCTTTCTCCTGATTGAAAGTAGTGGAGCATTTAAGGTTTTGTATTTAATTTTTGCATACATCACAATCAAACAAAGAAGATAGATGCATTCTTGCTTTTGGGTAGTGAAACTAACTTGCATTTGAAGTGGAGGAATTGCATGATTTTTGGCATTTTGGGACATTATGCATCTGGAATGATGAATGTTTTCTCCTTATCATAGCATAGCTTTCATCGAAATGAAAATATTGCATATTCATCTCTTTGCATAACTTTCGATTCGGTCAAAACACCATATTGTCCACACCGTTTTCCTTTTGAGTAACAACAACCCTAAAAATAAAGCGCTAAACTAAAAATTGATTAGACATTTTTATATTTTATGGTATCAAACCTACATTAGATCAGTTGTAGAGTGTTGGAATAGGTGTGGAAGATAACTTTCCAAAGTTGCAAGAAAACATAGGATCTTGTGTTATGGAGCGGTAAAATCCAATTACTACATTTTTTCCTGGGAAGCCCTTCTCACACAAGGGTCAAACCTGAGGTCGCATTAAGACTGGCAGAGTTACTCACCCTGCTTTGTTGTTCTTGGTGTAGAGATTGCGCGTATTATAGGGATTGCTTGAAGGTATACCCACAATGATGAGTGGAAGCCTTTCAAATTGATTTTAGGCTAGATACCCTGCCCTTGCATGTGGATTGGACTGTCAATTGTTTCCCCAGGTATCGTTGTAGTAGTTGGTAACCTTGGTGGCCTATCTCTTTAGGGTCTTTACAGAAGGTGATTGTGGAGGGGAAAGTCTTCATGGTACCTGGAATCAACATTGGCCAAACTCACTCAGGCTCTTTGGAGGGTATAACCACGATTATGTGTGATATATTGCACCAAGGTGTAAGTCTATTAAGTAGGACATCAACATAACGTTTCCACCCTCTCTATCTCAACCCCTTCTTACTTTATTCCCGCGATGTTGGATTTCATCACTAACTAGTGTGCTCACTGTGAGAAGGTTTTTTTTTCTTGTTTTCTTATTATATTTTTAGCATGTGATGTCTGTTCCCCCTACAAGAATCTATGTTGGATCTCTATTTTTAAGGCGTCAATTCCTGGAATGACCAATGAAGGAACCCCTTTTCCAGGGGAACCCTTTGTTTTTCCTTCTTATAGAAAATTTGGTCCTCCTTACATCGCTACTTTGATCCTTCCAGGTCTCACAATTGGGTTACTGGTATGGTTGTTTTCCACTCTGGTGATCTCGAATGCAGGTGCTTCATATGTAAGCCACCACCCACACATCAAACTCATGTCAAAATTTCTCCTTCTTCATCCGTCATGTCTCCTTCCCTTTCTCCTTATTCTCCTAGTGAAATATCTAAAGCGAGTAGCCAGGTTGAAAAGAAGAAGAAGAAACAGAAAGAGAAGAAGATGAAGAACCAAAAAGGGACCAAGCCTCCAACTACATCATATATTGGCTCCAAGCAACCAACTATTGTTAATCGTACTGGGAGTGTTGATGAGGTCGATAAGACTAAAACGAAGAATCTGAAACCCAAATTCTCTTGTAGTCTTTGTAAGGATGACCACTTTCTGAGGGATTTCCCTGGTCTTGCCAAGGTCTTAGAAATGTGGTCTTCCACATCATTGGCCCCTGCTAGACATACTGGTGACACCCAATCAACTAGTGATGTTAAGGTTGGTAAGAAGAAGGAGATTGTCAAATTTTCTTGCATGCTATGTAAAGGTGATCATTACTCTCACTTTTTTCCTTGTATGGATGAGGCTTCCTCTCTTTTGGAAAATATTCAATTTCAAACTGGTTATCATAATATTCCCCCCAACCCATCATTATTTGATGGACTGGTCAATCCGGTTCCATCCCCGATCAGTCTGATTGATCATGTGGTCAATATGGTTTCATCCTCGGTTGAACCACTACCCAAAGTAGTTGATCCAGTTCCATCATCGATCAACCCTACTTTTCATATGGAAAGTGAAACCCAAGTGACTGATCCAGTCCCTTCCTCGGCTAGTCCCACCCTTTACCCTAAGAGTGACAAAGTGGTCAATCCGGTTCTTTCATCGATCGATTCCACTCCTCCCTTGAGGAGTGCCAAAGTGACCGATCCAGTCCCTTCCTCGATTAATCCCACCCTTCATTCGAAGAGTGCCAAAGTGGTTCCTCCGGTTACATCATTGGTCAATCCCACTCTTCCTCTAACGAGTGCCAACATGGTCGATCTGATCCCATCATCATTCGATCCTACTCTCCCTATAGAGAGTAAAATCGATACTTCCCATGTTTTCCTCGTTGATACATAATATACCGTGCTGGGGGGAATTCCTCCTTCTCTCGCGAAACCCCCTCCAAGTAATGAGGCGATACTTTTTTATTGGGGTGCGCTAACTAGACCTCGTCTCCCCTCTCACATTCCTTTCCAAATCATAGTACATGTTTGTGGTCGTGATGTTCCTCAGACGTTTATAGATGAAGGTGCATATGTTAGTATTTTTTCCTCTATTGCTTGGAAATCTTTGGGTTGTCCTTAGATTGTGCCAGCTACACAGAATCTGTTAGATTTTAACAGAAGAACCATTCAACCTTTAGGGACCCTTCCTCAGTTTCCCATAACTTTGGGAGGGAAAACTGTATTTATTTATGTCATGGTAGTCAAAGACCCCTTGGATTTCTCTTTACTCCTTGGGTGAGATTATATCTATGTCATGAAAGATATTGTTTCCACTCTTTTTCGTGTGATACCTTTCCCTCAGGATGGAATAATTGTAACTAGTTATCAACTTTCATTCATCGATCCTGACTGAATTACCTGCCTAAATGTTTCTTTTATGTAGATAGTATCGCCCCCACCACATGTTAATTATGTGGCATTATCTCCCATGAATTCAAATCCTGATGATTTAGATCCAGTAGTTGGCATGGTGATCTCTTCGATAGGTCTATTAGAGTCAGATCTCCCTACCCTTATCGAGGTCATTGACATATGTTCCTTCCAGAGTGTTTCTCTTCCATCTAGTGAATATATCTTGGAAGCCATGATCGATGCTTCTCCCTTGACATGTATTACTTCCAGGGAATTATTCTCTTGGAAGCCATGATCAAGCAGAAGCTATGAGCATAGTTTCTCTTCTCTGTGGCAAGCTCGTTAAAAAATGAAACAAAGGTCACGAGCATAGTTTTCCTCTCTGTGGCAAGCTCGTTAAAAAATGAAGCATAAATATGGGGATTGAACCCGAAATCTTGAGCATAGTTCTTTTCCAGTGTCAAGATTGTTAAAAAATGAAACAATCACCTCTCCTAACAAGTCGTTTCTTTCGTTAGGTCTCGTATTTGAACCTTCAATTCATCCCCCCTTATCGTTTTTCTCCATCTAGTATAGAAATTGGTGACAACCTCAAAGTCGAGGAATGAATTGAAGCTTGGGGGGGCATGTCTCCAGCCTTTGATTATCATTCTAGAGTTAATCCACTAGCTTTTCAAGCTGGGGGCAGAGTACCAACCATCCATGGGTATCCCTACCTTTGGAAAATACGTTGGGAATTTACAAGAATAGTTTAATTTTATTTCAAGATTGTATAAAAATGAAACCAATAACGACCATGATCTTCATTCGTTCTCAAGCTCGAAAAAACACGAGAACGCATCGAGTAACCTTTTATCTAATTTTCGAATTCACATGGATACACAAAAAAGGAACCCCCTGAAGTCGTCTTTAAGCTCTTTTCAGAATCTCTAAATGTGAAAAGATTGTCGAGTGATCTTGCTTCCTTTCCCACCAATTAAAATGTTTGAAAGGGCATCTTTCAAGTGATCTCTTTTTCGGCCTCACGAGACTAAAATTACGAAAAAGGACAACACTGTAGTCGTCTTTAAGTTCTTTTCAGACTCTCTAAACATGAAAAATCACCGAGTTTGCCTTCTCTGGACTCGTTAAAAAATCATACAATGAAGGGCCCATATGGGACCAAACCCTTACTTCTTCCAGTTCGTTAAACAAAGGAAGAGGGACTTACCGAAGGTGAGTTATATCGAGCATGTGTTACCCTCCTCGAGCTCGTTAAATTAAAAAGGAGGTACTCATCTATCTAGATGGGGGGAAATTTTGAAGGAATCAAGCCAAGCAGTTTTTGAGAACATCAAAAGTCACCCTTATAGTCTCCCTTGAACATGACACTTTGTCTTTGCACACATTTTAATCTACTGAACCTCTGCACTAAACCAATCCTCTGAGTTTCCTTAATCCTTTGGGTCACCTGACCAAAGTCATAGTATCCACTGCATTATCGTGTTTTGGTCCATGCCATGTTTCTTTTGTTGTGCCTCAGTGTTCAAGGGAAGTATCTGCCTCAAGAGTCAACCATCACAAATTTCCTATTTCAATACTCGTGTCAGTCCATGTTCATTTGATCCACTAACTTACATCTTTGTGTATGTTTCATGTCGTTGATAGGGGATACATCAATGCCCTCCTTCGACAAGCATGTTCCTATCGACTTCAACACATTATCCAAGAGCTAGACTTAGAAACCGGTTAGTACCTTAGGACCTGCATGACTCAATGGAAGGCCTCCTCACATCTGACAGTGGGTTTACATCATTTACCTCTAATCAGATGATTCCATGGATTTTCGACTTCAACTTATCTATTCACATTCATTGGAATGTAATAGGGTACCTTGGGAATCATTAACATCGATGGTGATTTCCCTCACACTTGTTAACGGTTTACCTCATTGACTGGTAATGAAGTGGTTTCTGCCATGTTCGACCTCAGGACATCTATTCACATGGGTAGATTTGTACTACATTGGGATCGATAACAAGACCCTGGGATGAGTAATCACTCTAAAATGAACTTTTCCTAGGTTGTGATGGAGTTTCTCTTGAACATTGACACATATACTGTCACATAGATCCACTTTGTATTGGTTTGTGGCTATGCCTTGTCATCTCATAGATCCACTGTGTACTTCTTGTGGCTACAATCAGTTCATGTCATGGAAGTATAGATCCACATTGTATCTTTGGTTGCCATACTCTTTTGTCAGTATAATTATGGATTCTCAGTGTATCTTATGGCAGTGATACCTTGAAAGTGTTTATCACCCAAGAATAGGTATGTATGCCTTGCATTTGAAACATGTCATAATATTTGTTTGATGGTTATGTGCATCTTCTACCAGCTTCTCTGAGTCCATACCCTTGCTCGAAAAAGTCTACAAAGTACTTCAGTCATCATTGTTTGTCTTCTAACTTCTAACTTTGGGGGGCAATCTATTACACTTCAAAATTACTCACTTCAATGATGACCTATTTTCGTCATTACAAGTGTCGCATATTGGCCGCAAGTGTCACAAGTGTCACAAACATCATACTTCCATATCGCCTATGCCATGTCTCTAACGACATCAAAGGGACACTTAAGACACCTTCGAGGACTGGTTTAAGAAGGAGAAATCATTTGATAAAGAGTAGAAATATTTTTCCATGAAGAAAACCACTTTTAAATTAATTTTGAAGGGCAACACTCCCCTACCCACTTTCAGGGAGTGCTAGCACTCCCTACCCTCCTTTGGGGGAGAATTGTAGCACTTTGTACACCCTTTTGGGGGAGCCCTAGGTTTTTTTAAGGAAATATTGGGCAACACTCCCCTACCCACTATCATGGAGTGCTACCACTCCCTACCCTTCTTTGGGGGAGCGTTGTAGCGCTCTGTGCACCATTCCAGGGGAGCGTTATGTTGTTGAGAAAATCAGGGGAAGATCCCCCTTATCTTGAAAATCAGTTGGATTCAAATCTGAGGTCAAGACTGGATATTAGGGAGGATCCACAACTGAAGGAGAAAGATCCTCAACCTATCCCAAGAATATCTAAGGTGGTTGGGTCTCTCCAAGATTATATAAGGAAGCCTTCTCATGGCGAAAATACATACAAAGAAATTGAGAAGCACCTAACTTATGATGTCATAAGGAAGGGGAGACATTGAAGGCATCAAACTTATGATCTCATAAGGGAGATGATCATTGAAGCATAGTCATTTTGTGTGTGGATTATTTGAGAAAAGGTTTAGACAAGGAGAGTTGAGAGAGGTTGTTGCACCTTCATCAAAGGTATGTAAGTATTCTCTATGAGCTATCATTAATACATATCTGTTTGACCTATTTCTTTCAAGGTTGTGTTTGTCTACATGATCTTGTATTTAATGGATAGATCTAGTTTCAAGATAATCATGGTAGAATAGGAAGTGTGTTTCGTCTTTGATTGGATTGCAATACTTGTTTAAGAGCTTGGGGATCAAATCTTAACTCGGACTATGCGAGGAAAAACATTGTAAAAAGGTACATCTTCTTCCTCTTCTCTATACATTAGTTTAGATATGTTTAAAAGGATGTCAGTGACCAAAGTTAGTACCTTTCTGGCTTGATCTTAGAGTTTAGGGTTCAAGAGGACATCCACTTGTCCACAGGGGGATTTTCTTGTAACACCCTCCTCCATTAAGAATGCTTTGATCCATAGGGAAATTTCCCTCAATAATATTCCACGCTCACCTTTCTTGAAAATTTCTTATGCTCGTTAAAAAGATCGATGATTCTTAGTTGCGAATTCAACGATGTATCCCTCCAAAGTTGTATTAACCCATAAATTGATTGCTTGCGTGATCTGGTGATCTAGGTAATGAAGTGTTGTGATCTTCTTTGTATCACAAGTACAAGTCTTCTTAACGCATTATTTGAAATATGGAGCTTCTTGGAGCCGATATATCCAATGAAATAGTTCTTCTGAGAATTTTACCAAGAATATCTCATAATGGTCACTCAATCTTTCTGAAGAAAATACATAATCTCTTATATCCTTCTCTCTTTTACCTCACAATTCTGCTTCCTTCCATATAAATGCGTCACAATTTCATTCCCACCATTTCTGAATCTTATATCTATAGATCCGTGGAAACATTCTCCTCACAGGTTCTCTTTTTAAATCATGGGTCCTGATAACATAAACATTTTGTTGGCATAAAAGTGTTTAGACCAGGGTCCTCTTACAATTACCAACAAAAGGCACCAAAGTAGTCTAGAGCGCTGACATTCTCATTTTCCTAGGAGGGAAGAAGTCTCACCCGAAGCGCAAATGAGATTAAAAAGAGAGGGAAGGGTAAGGAGAATACTTAGACATATCTCTGAGCTATCAAGATTAATATTAGTCTTGCACAAGATAGATTAAACATGTATCAATTCTAAACATTTCCTAACTAAGAATAAAGAAAACAAGGTTGTGTCTCCATTCATAATCAATCAATTTAAGAATATAATATATAAAAGACAATACAAAGAAGTCTTCCATACATTCATAAGACTAGATACACAAGATATAACCAAAATTTGGGCCTCCAATTATATTAGCATATCAGGTTCTTGTCACAGCTTGATTCCCATACACAAGTAATCAGAGGATTCTCCTCATAAAATATGAGACAAGGCTACAATCTCTTTCTCCTCTACATCTATACTGATACGAAACTTTGGTACATTGATAGTCTGGTTCTTACCCAGATATCCAAAACTCAACTACACTAACAACATGAATGATAATAACTATGACTTGAGAAACACCAAAAATAACAACATTAGTAACAACAACCTATGTTACAACAACAATCCTGGCCCAGCCCTTTTACAATCATATGGATCCCCTATATATATAATCTGATCTAGGTTTGTTGGTTGAGAACCCGAGAGTTATCTCTTCTTCTTTATCTTGTTGCAACTTCTTTCTTCAAAATTAATGTTAGGTTGTCCTTCCAACCGCTTCATGTTTCTTCCCTTTAGTCCATTGTCCATCTCCTCAACAACTTGCGCAGCTTTTGTTTACCAAAATGAAGCTGCATCATAACTTGCACAACCTCTATTCCTCAAAACGAAGGGCCCAACATGCACCATGTTTTCCTATGTTGAAATGTATGTTTTTCTATATGTTTTGAGGCTTATATATTTGAGGTTATGGCACATATTTGAGGTCTTTGGCACATGGTGTTGTCATATGATTTTAGCCATATATTCGAGATTATGGCACATGTTTGAGGCTTGTATCTTAGAAACCTTGGTACATGTTTGAGGCTCGTATCTTGTACACTTTAGTACATGTTTGAGGCTTGTATCTTAGATACTTTGGTACATGTTTGAGGTTTCTATCTTGGATATTTTGGCACATGGTTTGAGGCATCACTTGGTACATTTATTGAGGCATATCTTTGTCACATCAATGAGGAATATATTTGGCACATGATTTGATGCATATCATGGATGTTTTGGCACATGCTTGAGGCATATCTTAGCACATAGTTTGATGCATATCTTGGTGATTTTGGGCATATGATTTGGGGGTATTATTAAATAACTTGGAACATGTTTTATGTGATTATTGAGTTGTATATGATTTGATGATGATGATGTGTCAATATTAGTGACAATAACAATGACATGTTTAGTTTGGTTTTGATGATGATGGTGTATCAATATTAGTGACAGTGACATTGACATGTTGCATCTCTCATTTATATTTCTGGGAGGTTGGGTGGTGCATGAGAAGATTGGTGTCTTCAAATAGAAGGTTGGCTCTTGCAGGGGTGTTGTAACTTCCTTTGGGTTGGTGCTCATAAAACTAGGGGGTTGGATCCTCCTTCTAGTTGGATTTGGAGAATATAGGGAGTTGGATCTTCCTTCAGGTTGGATCCTGTAAACTAGGGGGTTGGATCCTCCTTCCAGTTGTAGTTGGGGAATTTAGGGAATTGTATCTCCCTTCAGGTTGGAGCCTATAAACTAGGGGTTTGGAGCCTCCTTCCTATCAATCATGGTTTCTTGTTATTTCTTGATTGATAAGACTTTGAAACTTGAAGCCTGACTATCAATCGTTGATGGTGTTTGTAGTGTACCTATTTGCTCTGATACCAAATTGTAGTGTACCTATTGCTCTGATACCAAATTGTAGTGTACCTTTTTTTGCTTACCAGGGATTTATAACGCACTATGTAACAATCTGTACACACCTTTAACATGACACATACAGTCCAGTATATACTCCATATGCATTTAAGACAATTAAACACCTTTAAATCTCAGAGTAAAATATATAATTCACTCCTGCAATTAAGCAAACCATAGCATTCAACAGCAAATTCATTTACACAGCGGAAAGCATGATACATAAACAGAGCAGTCATGCTCAACATGATTAAAGCATAATTTCGATATACTTATCTTTTAATAGCTGTAGAAATCACCAACCAAGTGCAGGCCTTCCACGAACCTCCCAGCCTTAGACCACACTGTTCATCAGCTCAACAGTAGGTCACCCCCGAGCTGGGACCGAGCTCCACCCCAAGGCAAGGGATCTAGGCTCTGGCTGAGGTTACAGGGAAGGCAATTACATACACCTTCAGCAGGAAGAAGCTCTCCCAAGAATCTCCCACGCTCTCCTTTGCACATGACCCTCATTCCCCACATGCCTTTCCCACGCAGGAAGTGTGCCCCATCGGATGCCCCAATTCCTTTTTGGGCTTCAGTAACAGGCTAAACCAAAATTCTCTTATCTTTGTGGCAGCTACAAGACCCTTTTTAGGAGTTCTCACTTCCTCTGTTCCTCTGCGCACTCTCTTACCTGTAGGGAGTCGCTCACAGGCCAAAAATCTTCACGTAGTCCAGTACTGCGTAATCACAACATTCCATGGGAAAACACTGACAAGGCTTTCCAAAAGGTTCGGCTGTCCGCGGGATAATCTCCGCGGGATGATTTACGGGCTTGATTTCCACTTGCAGGAGCTAGCTCAATTTTCCCGAACCACGAGGGATTCCTCCACTCGAGTTTAACACAAGTTTCAGTTCAGAAATCATCTCAGTTGGACGAGTATACTGCATTCCTCCAGCACAGCAGGGCTAACTATTTGAGTAATCGGATATTGGTAGAGGGGCGTCACCAGGTTCCATACCAGGGGTTTAGTTAGGAATGGACGGTACATTCTCATTTCGATTCAGAGTTTTATTCGCATGCGCAGGGTTGACACTTGTCACCACGGGGCTGTCATCCAATCCGTCATGTCTTCCCCACCACTTGGGAATCACGGGTCCTTCCAAGGGACTTAGGATAAAATAATAATATGCACATGTCTTTTGGAATAATAAAGAGTATTATTCCAGGCCTAAACCCCTAGGCTTAGCCCTAGGCTCATTACTCAGCCTTTCCCACCTTTCGGCTCGATCCCTTGCCCAATGCGTGGATATTTCGGTCCCCTTCACTCTTTCATGGTGGTGGAGTGCGCGGTATTTACATTTTATTAATTATTTTTGCATACATGCAAATTATATCACGGGGCTCCACGGCCTTCAACATGGGCTCCGGCCACAACAAAACTCATAAACTCACGGCGATACGAGGCTTGGCTCACCGACCTATAGAACATAATTACAATTTTTGCATGTGCGATGCGTAGCAGGAATTTCGGTCTTGGGGACATTACAATCCCTCCCTTATTTTTGCACTGACCTCGGTGCAGCCCTACTCTGGCGTGTCCTTCAAAATTTTCAAAAGATCACGGGTATGCCGCGCCAATAATGCGTACTCCCATGTTGCATCCTCGGGACCGTGCCGAGGTCAGCGGACCTTCTGAAGCTCTATGGCTCGATTAGAACTGCTTGTTTTCACGATCCAATATCGCGCCCACGGGATGCCGGAACATATACAGTTCCACGAATCATATTCCAATCAATTCCATGATTAACATCGGGTACCTTATTTCTTAAGGAGTGAACATGAAACACAGTATGTCTGATCATAGATGCGGGTAATGCAATGAGGTATGCAAATGGCCGATCCTTTCAGGGATATCAAATGGCCCTAAAGTCTGCACGCTTAACCCAGCAGCTTTCAATTCAGGGAACTTCCATTAGCTTTTACTTTCAGGAAAACATGGTTACCACTTTGAATTCTCTATGGGTTACGTTACTATCGGTAGTAACTATACGTCTGGGCAGCTTTCAAATTACGTTTGATTTTGTCATCACGATCTTCCATCTCTTTGAGTAGTTGAGTTCCAACTCTTCGTGCATTCGATTTGGATTATCGACTCCAGCTTTGGTGTTACTTTCTACCATATAAGCCGAATGGGCTCATCTTGAAGTCATGTGGTACCCATTATTGTAGAGCCAAATTCTACCAAATGGGTATTCCACCTTGATGGTTTATCCATCACATACGTTCTGAGCATATCTTCAATCACTCAATTTACCCTATTTGTTTTTCCATCTGATTCTTTATGATAAGTTGTACTAAAATTTGTATTTGTTCTGAACCCTTTGAATGACCCTTTCCATAATTTTGAGGTTAATTTTGGGTCTCTGTTGAACACAATTGTCTTAGGAATTCCGTGCAAAAGTGCAACTTCTTTTAAAAATATGTCAACATCTGTTTGCTCGTAGGTGATTTCAGTGGAATAAAATGGGTGACTTTAGTAAGCTTGTCCACCACCACCATGATTGAATCATCGCTACTTGTTAAAGACATCCGTGATAAAATCCATGGTTATCACCTCCCATTTCCACTTTCGAGGGAATGGGTAAAGGTTGCAACAACCTGGCTGGGTGTACGGTATGACCTTGACTTCACGGCATTCCATGCATCTGGCGATGTATTCAACAGCTTCCTTCTTCATACCAGGCCGAAATGGTGACTTTGAGCAACGCCCGCGATCTTTTGGTATCGGGATGACCAACATAAGAAAGTCACGTTATGCATCTCTTTAGAATTGCTAGCTTCAATTCTCACGGTGATAGGTACATACACTTTCCGTTTTTTATCTGAGAGTAGACCATCGGTTTCAGGCATAACTTCTCAATCATTGACTTTCTGCTGGCATGGCTTTGTTGCAAATTTTTGTATTGCAAATCAGCATTTGTAGCTTCAATAATTCTGTCTTTCAATTCAGTTACGTACATGCTAATGGCTGTAGCATGTAATTCGTACACTGCTATGGCGAGTGCATCAGCTACCTTATTGTCCTTCCCTTTGATATGCACGATATCAGAATTCATATTCACCGCGAAATTCGACCATCTAATTTGTCGGCGGCGTTTAAGGTTGGCTGTTCGACAGAGTATTTGGTGACGGCAAGTGCGATTGCTTAATTCAATCTCTTGCCAGCGAATTAATGTCTCCATTTTCCTCAATCATTGAATAATAACGCCGGCTCTAAATCATGAGTGGCATGAATTCTTTTCTCATGCTCTTTTAGCTCTTTGGGATAGCAACAAATTACAAATCACCTCTTGAACAGAACTCCTCCGGCCCTTCGCCTGCCGCGTCGATGCATACTCATGATCATACTTGGATCCTTAATCTTCAGATTGGAGCACTATTGATGGTTAGCCCCGATTCTTTGGAAGCTTCTCTCACATTGTTTAGTCCGCTTCCGGAACTTCTTCTCTTTCCTTTGCAAGGGAGTGATAGCATGAGCTATCGCCGAAAATCCGACTATAAATATCCTATAATAGCTTGCCGGACCATGGAAGGATCTAACATATTTACATTTCTTGAAATTAACGGCCCGCTCTCGGATGGCCTTTACCTTCTCAGGATTCACAGCAATCCCTTCCTCAGATTTAATATGTCCCAGATAATGGATCGCTTTTGGTAAAATGAGCATTTACCGGTTTTGCATATAATTTGGTGTTCCTCTCAACTTTTTATGAAGCACCATTCTAAGATGTTGTTTGTGTTCTTCATCTGTCTTGGGTACACCAAGATGTCGTCAAAGACTATAGCGAACTTGTCGAATAATTCCCGAACCTCCATTCATTAAGCACATGAAGGCAGCTGGTGCATTTGATAACCCAATTGGTACCACTGTGAATTCATAATAAACATACCTTTTTATGAAGGAATTATTGTTGATGTCTTCATCTTTATCCTCACTTGGTGATACCGAGATCGAAGATCTATTTTCGAAAACACTTCGCATCCTTTAACTGATCAAAAGATCATCTATCGTAGTGAGAGGGATATTTGTTCTTAACCGGTGACTTTATTCAAACGTCACAAAATTAGATGCGGCCTCAACGTCCCATCTTTCCTCTTCACGAATAGGACCGGGGCAACCCAAGGTGACATGTTTGGGCGTATGTACCCCTTCTTCGACAATTCTTCTAGCTGCATTTGTGATTCCTTTAATTTTGGTGTACTAATTTTGTAAGGAGTTTTTTGACATTGGAGTTTCTCCAGGGATCAAATTTATAGAGAAGTCGATGTCCCTCTTTGGAGTTAGTCCAGGCACCTCCTGAAACTCGTCTTCGAATTCTTTGAGCACTCTTTGTGGTCTTCTATATTTGAGACCGCATCTTGGAATACTTCTTTAGAATGCAATAAGGTGGCCCGGCCTTTTTGATCAACATTTCTTGACTTCATATTTTGAGATTTTATCTGAATCACATCTCACAGGGAATTCATTGGATTGTTACCTGAATTCCTTCTTCGTACAAGCATGTGAACCTCTTATTTGGCAATCCAAAAGGGCATGATGCTGGTCCAACCAAACCATACCAATCAAACAATCGCTATGAACCTAAAGGCGGGAGAATGTTTCATTGACCTTAGTGCTCATTCCCTTCATGTCCCTTGAGCGGGGACTTGTAGTCGGTGACCTTCCTCTTGGTCCCACATGGCTAACGCACCAACCAAGACTTCTCATGTTGCTTCTCGTAGATGCAAACTTTCCACCTAAGTCCTACATAACTATATTAGATACTGAATCAATCAAAATAACAGTGGTCGGTTGTCGATCATACATTCCACTTCAATCAATGTGGTGAAATTACCTTGCTTGTTGTCGAGAATTTGCGTAGATCCTCGACGATACGCTTTACTTATCCTCCTTTGTTTCAACCTGGCTGAACGATGAACTGATCCTTGCTTTATCTTTCCTGTAGAGGCTGGGTCGATTTTCTTATGTTTCCCTTTACATCCCCAACACTTCATGGTTGGAGGCCTTGACATTGTTCACTCCCTTCTTTTCTGGCGTTTCTTTAAAGTTGAGAACATTTCCCAAGGGCTATTTAGAAAAGGCTTGCTTCCATACGCTTTTATCTGTTCTTTCTTAAACCTCTGCGGGTTATTCCAGTATACGAAGAATGAAACTTTCCTCTCCTAGCACTTCCTTATAGGCATTTTCCCTTCATAATTCTCTTCATGAATGCTTGGATCATCATATTGGAGATCTGTCCCCCAATGGAAGGGTGGCGATCCACTTTCGGATACCTCACGAATTTTAACGTACTCCATCTTTGATGAGCGAACATGCCAGTTCAAACTTAAGCTCATATTCATCATGGTCATCTTTGCTTGATTTGAGTTTGAAGAAGTCCTTCATCTTTCTATCATGGTACCTTTTAGTCAGGCATTTCTTCTAGAAATACCCCTTAAACTCCTTCAATGTGACCTCTTTCTCACTGATGCGTTTCACCTGCACCAACTGATCACACCACATGGGCCTTTTTCCTTTCCCGGTACGAACACGCCATGCAATTATTCCTTCTACGTGAGAGGAATAATTCTGCGGTTGGAATTATTTATTCATGCCAAGAAACCATGTCCTGACATCTTCCTCCTTCTTATGCTCCCCATCCGTGTTGGAGGTTTAATTTTGTCATCTCTCTCCTTTCAATTCCTCCCTTCAGTTTACGTGTTTTACGGTGGTGATGAACTGACTGGCGTGTGTCTTACTTTCAGAACGTCTTTGGGAGCGACCGTGATGTCGGCTATCACTCCTCGACATGCTTCTTCTCCCATGAGTTATGCAACTCTCCGTGGTACACGAGTCTCTTCTTTCTCAAGTTTCTTCTTTCCAAACTCTGCCGAAATCTTGAGTTCGGAAATTTTCCCTTCTTAGATCCTTGACTTTTCATGTGAGCTTTTCATTTCTGCTCATTTCGGCAGCTCCTTGGCCTCTCTTTGCCAGCCCTTGATGATTTTTTCATCATATGTCCTTCCTTATCATCTCTTTTCCATGCCCATTAGAGTCATCGATCCCTCAGCTCCTTGGTTAACATCCTTTCCTTCTTGATGCTCTTCCATTTTCGGGGATAATTGGCATTCTTCCCACTCCATACTTGGCGTCTATTGTCTGGAGTTTTGCCCTCTGTTGTATTCAGGGACTGCGAAAACACATCCAATTCAAATTGTGGGGCCATTAAACTTCTATTGAATATCCCACCCAATATTTTCATAGATATCAGTCAAAATGAAAGTTGTTTGACTTCTAGAAGTTTCTGAGTTACGTGTGAAACAAGGTGTTTTAGAGATCCGGAACAATTGATTGTTGGGACTTCGGTTTGAGTGCTGGAATTTCGGCGTCCGCAGTTTATATCGCTTCCGGTTCCGATCTCGATAAGCCACGATTTACGTGCGCCTCTGGGCCTAGCCTTGACTCCTTGAGTAAATAAGCCAAGACCGTGGTCATTCCCTCAAGTGACTATCCTGTCGGGTTTGGCGCTGCGGCTCAGCGGTATCCTCCCACAACTCGATTCCGTGCCTTAGTCCTCTAGAACTGATACGGCCTATGTGACCCGGTGACTCGTGATACGAAGCCTGTATCCCTATCGAGGTTGGGGTTTTATGAAGCATATGCGCCAAAAACTGACGCCAATCCAGTTTGATTTCCTATGGAGCTCCGTTCGTGCTAGCCATCCAGAGATATGGCCCAGCCTCACCATACAACCGTACTATATGACCTTAATCAAACCACTCCTCGGGGGTTTCGGCGATTTCAACATAAAGCTCATACTCTCACAAAAGGCGGGATCTCCGATGGGTCCAGTTATTTACTTCGTCAACATCTTTTCTCGGTTGCTATGAATCGCCACGTCTCGGCCAGACGGTTAATGACTACGCTTACCTAAGGCTTATCGGAATTAAGCATGTCATTGATTCTCAGTGCTCGAAACCTTGAATTCTTGATATCCGATGCCCGATATCGATCGCCCTTTAAGCTTTAACATGCTCAGCGGTCAAGTTAGGTCCATGTGAACTCTACTCCGTGACCGTAATCAAGCCATCATGGGATTTCGGCGTTCGGAGTTTCACAACGCATAAACTTCTTGTCGACTCCGTTTCGAATTCGATTCGTGGGACTCCTCATATGCGGGACTTTCCCGATAGTGCGGATCCTGCGTGTCCTCTAAATGAGCGGTCCAGATCTTGTCGCAAAATCAAGGATCGCGATTCTGTGTGGCTCAAGATTTCTACATGCTTTCGAGAGCCTCCGATTCTCTCCGAGTTAGGCTCTCTGGATGCGACATTGTCCTCCACGGGAATTCTCTGACTATGGTCCTCAAGGTTGAGAATCCCGCAAAGGTCGATTCTTTGTAGTAAAGCGTAGGTGACTCTACTATCCCAAACGCCTCTAAGACTTCTCCTCTACTCAACGGATTAGTGCAACACCGTCAATTGATGGTTGTCCGGTTAATCGGGATCTTACAACCCACGAATCCCGGTTTAAACTCCGTGCGGTATTAAGAGGTTTAAACCCTCGCGCACTCCCCTCGGATTTGGCGGTTGCGAGGTTTCGCTTTCCATCCCGAACAGATCCGGCGGTTCTAACACCCTTGGTGTAGAAACATGTCTCCTTATGGTCATAGGCAGCCAGTTCTCGGTTCATAGTACCGCTATACCCTCGAGCTTATAAAAGCGTGGTCAAGCAACTTCATGACACATTGGAAACAAACCAACGTCGAAATTAGCCATTCGGGGCTTAATTTCTCCTCACATTACCGGTTCAAAGACCCATCCTTTGGCCCATCGGAAGCTGGAGTCTTCGAAACCTTATAGCTCACGATGGGTAGTGTACCTATTTTCTCGATACCAAATTGTAGCAAGTGTACCTATTTGCTTTGATACCAAATTGTAGTGTACTTTTTTTTGCTTACCAGGGATTTATAACACACTATGTAACAATCTGTACACATTTACGTTGGATTTACATAACACAGACAATCCGATATATACTCCATATGCATTTAACAATTAGAAACACATTTAAATCTCGAGTAAAATATATAATTCACTCACGCGAGATTAAGCAAACCATAGCATTTAGCAAATTCATTTTACGGCCGGAAGCATGATACGCTAAGCGGGCGGTCATGCTCAGTATGAGGGTCAAAGCATAATTCGATATACTTATCTTTTAACAGCCGTAGAAATCACCAACCAAATGCAAGCCTCCCACAAACCTCCCAGCCATAGAAAATGCTTCCCATCACACTCATCAATGGATCACCCCCGAGATGGGACCGAGCTCCACCCAAGGCAAGAATCTGAACTCGGGCTGAGGTTACAGGGAAGGCAATTACATACACCTTCAACGGGAAGAATCTCTCCCAGGAATCCCCCACGCTCACAGCCCATAGACCCTCATTCCCCACGTACTGTTCCACGGAGTGCATCTTCTCTGTCACCTAGAAGAGCCGGTCAGCAATTTGCCAGTCTCCTTACCTTATGGGTTCTGAGGGAGCAGGGCGGACGAGGAATTCTCACGGGCTCAAAGGCGACTCTGAGGATTTCTTCGAGGAGATTCTCTTCTCCCCACCAGCGCATTTCCTCACACGGAGAGTCGGCTCCGCAGACCCCACAAACTCCACGCGGTCGATGCTAGCAATCACAACATTCCGGAAAACCTGAGACAAGGCTTTCAAAAGGTTGGTACATCCGCGGATAATCTCCGCGGGATGATTTCACGGGTTTCCGCGCCTGGGGCTAGCTCAATTTTCCCGAACCACCGGGGATTCTTCCACTTTCCGGGTTTAACCGCAGGGGATTTGGGATTCGGAAATCGCGCATAGAATTTCTGAAACCGACACCATCTCCGTTGGACCGGGGTATGCAGCATTCCTCGACACAACCAATTTCGCTGTTTGAGGTAATCAGGATGTCGGCCGGTCGTGCAGTTCCGCATACGGTTTAGTTGATGGATGAGCCCCATTCGGCTCGGTCGGGGTTTTATTTGCGTACACGGGGTTGACACTTGTCACCACAGGAGCTGTCATCCCATCGATAAGCCTTCTTCCCACCGCGGGAAACTCCGGGGTCCTTCCAAAGGATAGGATAAAATAATAATATGCACATGGCTCTTTTGGAATAATATTAGGCTCCTTATTCGGGCCCTAAACCCTGAAGCCTTCGACCATGCGATTGCTTTCCCGCCTTTGACTCGATCCCTTGCCCAATCTGGGCGCTCGGTCCCCTTCACTCTTTCATCGGTTTGCACTGGCGGTATTTACATTTATTAATTGATCGTGGTCGGTCTGCACTGGCGGTATTTACATTTTATTAATTGACCTGCATACA
Source organism: Picea sitchensis (assembly GCA_010110895.2). NCBI lineage: Eukaryota > Viridiplantae > Streptophyta > Pinopsida > Pinales > Pinaceae > Picea > Picea sitchensis. The sequence continues at coordinate 137,579 of SNQJ01S0021029.1, read as the reverse complement.
TACAAGTATATCACAGGCTCCTGGCCTTCAACACTTAGGCTCCCCTGGCCTAACAAAACTCATAAGCCTACAGCTTATTCAAAACTTGGTCTTGTGATTTTCCATCAATAAATATGGCAGTCTCTGGTTACAAAAACATATATTTATATGGTGGTCAATTCGTCGGCCTATACAACTTAGTTAATGCAACCAAGTGCCAAAAGGTTCGATGGAAAATAATGTATATAATCCTTTTTGATGTAATATTGTATGCATATTACACAGACAACACCATTTCAAAGAAGTGATAATTCCCCAAAATCCCCATGCCTAAATGTGAGGGTTGGAAGTGTGAATGGAATCTCACCACGAGAGATTTCAATAGTGAAAGAAACTCCACAGAATCCTTTGATCCCTCAATGCATCCATGAAATTCCATAATATTTCACACCACAAGCCTCTGTCTCTATGCCCAAGAGTCTTCTTGCTTCACATTCTCATATTCCATCATAAAATGAGCCTATTTAGAGTCAATCGAGGCCCGTGAAATTCTTTAGGTTCAAATAAAATTTTGAACAACTAAAATATAGGAAATAAAACCTTACATAAATAAATGTAGATAAAAAGGGGGATTAGGACAATTGATATAAAAATAGGTATGCAACATAGGGGGGATTTGGTTCTCAATCTCATTAAGGATTTGGGTGATCTCAAGAAGCAGTGAAGGTACAACCTCACTATCAATTTTTCATTTAAAAAAAAAGTTTCACGATTATTGATTATGAATTGATTTCTTTCCCAACAATCCATCACCTAATATTTATAACATCTCTACAATACATAAAACTTCCCTCTCCCTTAGTTTGGAGGGTGATCTCATAGTAACTTAGTGGTTGGAATTTAAAGCCTTCATTAAGTCTCATTTTTACCCTATTGGGATATGCTAACATTACTTCCAATACAAGCAAAGATATAATGTACAATAGTACACCATTGACTTAAAAAATGAGCCATTATGTTGGGAATATCCCCCAAGAACTTGGATGCATTCTTCAAGTATCTAGATGGTCTCCACAATCATCTAAGGAGGCAAGTGGCCCTCTTGAAACTTAGGACTACAAGTAAAAGAAAGGGACACTTGGAAGACCACCTTCATGGTGAGGCAAGGTCTATGTGAGTAAATGATGATGAGCCACACGAACCCTTGTGATACCTCCAAAATTTTCTTTAGAACCTTGGGTACATCTGTTAAAATTTTGAGCTTGATTTAATATTGTAAGGAATTCTTTAAATTCTGACAGTACTTTGAAATTAGCTTGATATGAATCACAAAGCATATAATCAAGATTGAATAGCAAAAACCATGTAGTTTTACTAGCATGTAAATTCACACCACGTGTACCCTCGGGAAACCCTATACATGGAGAAAGACCCCAACAAACAATTTCCTTTTATTAATGTATGACCACTTACAAAATATCCACCATGAAAAATATGCTCTTAAAGAGCTTGCCAAGTTTACCTATACCTGATTGTATGACTTGCATGTTGAGATACCTTTCTGATAAATACCTTTGTTATATACCAACACTCTGGAGGAAGCTATGCGTTGCCTGGGTGCTCTTTTGATTCCTTTTTTAGATTGATATACCAGCATTAATATGGACTGATATTGTTGCCTCTTATGGATTGTTATTGCTGCCTTCTAAAGACTAATACAAACCTTTTATGGATTGTTATTCCTCTCTGTTACTACTTTGTTATGGACTTATATATGTGCCCTGTTACCACTATGTTATGGATTGATATATCACACTTCTTACTCACTCATACACTGCATAACTTGTGAAGAAAAGAGGGTCGACCTCTTGCTTAAATAAGAGTGGAGAGATAGAGAGGAGACAGCTCAAAATAGCCTAAGTGAATGCATGTATTTACAATTGAACTTAAATCAACAATCAGATTTAGAACTGAACTTGAACACTTCAGTTAAGAAGAATCAACCTTGATTGAGCATATATGGAAACTACTCACTATGCACATGACATGCATGCAAACTACTCAACATGCACATGACATGCATGCAAGCAACATGCAACTAGACATGCATGCAACATGCAACATTATGCAACACTATGGAGGAAATCCACAAAGAAACTCTTACGCTAGAGGAAGGTCCCATAGTAACATAGTAACTAAGTGGAAGATGTTTAAAAAACTTATTAAATCCCAGTTTTACCCTATTAGGTATAAAGAGGATTTACGGATTTGCTAGCATTACTTCTTATGGAAGCAAAGGAGGAAAAAAAGAGATACTAAGAGACAACAACCACTATTAGAATAATTAAAAAGAGTTGTTCATGACTTATTAGAATGGAGAGAACATAATTAAAGTATTGTAATCAAATGGGCAGTTGGAATCGGCAGAGTGGACAGGTATTCCTCGATTCCAGCCATCTTAAAATGTAAGTAGGGTGGTGGATATGGCCACACTGCAAGTGACATGCCTCCACACCCGATTCAAAATCCGTAAGACAAATTGCGCAGGAAGCAGCGTTCCTGATATGATCCTCTGAAATCTGTAGAGGATGTAAGTGCTCCTCCGCAGCTCTGTCTGCTCGACGGCGGTTCTGTCTGCTCGATCTGTAATCACGAATAATCTGTAATCGCCTTCTCCAGCCATTGTCATCATTTCTAATCCGTATTCGTGATCCTCACTTTCACTCCCACTCTCATCATTTATATTAATATCACGAATATGGTAATAATGACGAGGGATTTGAGGCCTTGTTCCTGATCTTCCTCTGGTGCCATTCTCATCATTACTATTGGGTAATAATGACGAGGCATTTGAGGTTGTGCTATCATCCTCCCTCCTATGTTCTCTTGAAGCTTCTAGGCCTGCTTGCATTTCTGTATTTCAACGCTATTTCCTTTTATTAATTTATGACCACTTACAAACAATTTCCCTTTTATTAATGTATGACCACTTACAAAATATACATCATGAAAAATCTGCTCTTAAAGAGCTTGCCAAGTTTATCTAGACCTGATTGTATGACCTGTAGCTTGTTGAGATACTTTTCTGATAAATACCTCCGTTATATACCAACACTGTGGAGGAAGCTATGCGCTGCCTAGGTGCTCTTTTGATTCTTTTTCTGGATTGATATACCAGCACTATTATGGACTGATATTGCTGCCTCTTATGGATTGTTATTGCTGCCTTCTAAAGACGGATACAAACCTTTTATGGATTGTTATTCCTCTCTGTTACTACTTTGTTATGGAATGATATATGCGCCCTGTTACCACTATGTTATGGATTGATATATCACACTTCTTACTCACTCATACACTGCATAACTTGTGCAGAAAAGAGGCTCGACCTCTTGCTTAAAGAGGAGTGGAGAGATAAAAAGGAGATGGCTCAAAATACCCTAAGTAAATGCATGTGTTTACAACTGAACTTAAGTCAACAATCAGATTTAGAACTGAAACTTCAACACTTCAGTTAGGAAGAATCGACCTTGATTAGACATGCATGCAAACTACTCACTATGCACATCACATGCATGCAAACTATTCAACATGCACATGACATACATGCAGCAAAGACATGCATGCAACATGCAATCAGATTTAGAACTGAAACTTTAACACTTCAGTTAGGAAGAATAGACCTTGATTAGACATGCATGCAAACTACTCACTATGCACATGACATGCATGCAAACTATTCAACATGCACATGACATACATGCAGCAAGACATGCATGCAACATGCAATCAGATTTAGAACTGAAACTTTAACACTTCAGTTAGGAAGAATCGACCTTGATTAGACATGTATGCAAACTACTCACTATGCACATGACATGCATGCAAACTATTCAACATGCACATGACATGCAACAAGACATGCATGCAACAAGCAACTAGACATACATGTTACATGCAACATTATGCAACAATATGGAGGAAATCCACAAAGAAACTCTTACGCTAGAGGAATGTCCCAGAGCAACTAAGTGGGAGATGTTTAAAATACTTATTAAATCCCAGTTTTACCCTATTAGGTATAAAGAGGATTTACGGATTTGCTAGCATTACTTCTGATGGAAGCAAAGGAGAAAAAAAAGAGAGACTAAGAAGACAACAACCACTATTAGAATAATTAAAAAAAGTTGTTCATGACTTACTAGAATGGAGAGAACATAATTAAAGTATTGTAATCAAAGGGGCAGTTGGAATCGGCAGAGTGGACAGGTATTCCTCGATTCCATCCATCTTAAAATGCAAGTAGGGTGGTAGCTATGGCCACACTGCAAGTGACATGCCTCCACACCCAATTCAAAATCCGTAAGACAAATTGCGCAGGAAGCAGTGTTCCTGATATGATCCTCTGAAATCTGTATGGGGTGTAAGTGCTCCTCCGCAGCTCTGTATGCTCGACGGCGGTTCTGTCCGCTCGATCCAGAGGGAACTTCTTCTGTTAAAGGATCACGAATACGCATACGAAGAACTTCTGTCGGCCGTGGAATACGGACACGAGTAATCCGTATTCTCCTGCCATTCTCATTATTTCTGTTGGCCGATAATGGCGACGGATCTTCATTTCTAGTAATATCGTCCCCAGTCGTAGTAATATTTCCTGGAAGATCACGAATAACAGGGGCTCTTGGACTTGTTCCTGATCTGCTTCTGGTGCCATTCTCATCATTACTATGATCCTCCCTCCTCTGTTCTCCACGTCCTCCTCTTGAAGCTTCTCGGCCTTCTCCTTCCATTTCTGTATTTAAACCCTATACTGAAATGAGGGACTGCTACTAACCTGTTCAGATTACGGACCACTCCTGCTAATTGAAAATGAAAATAAAAAGCAAAACGAAATGTAGCGTTTTCTAATGGACTATGGGGGTAGATTCTCCCTTAACCTGATTATTAGATTGAAGTCCTCCACGTAAGCAAGATCTCCTGGCTGTCCTTCTTGATCTAATTTTTTCTGTGTCAACACTTTTCTCCTTCATCTTAGTTTTGATTTAGTTTTGATTTTATGAGATTGCTATAACCTAAAAGCAAAAGCAAATGTAAATGGAAGGTTTTTATTATGTATTATCAGAAATCAATATTTTTTTTATAATGGACTAACCAACAGAGAGGTTACCCCCAAGCCACACATCAAATTGGTGTATGAGATCTCCTTTGCCCATCGATTTGACTAGTAAAGTCTAAGAAAGTATACATTCCCTAGCCCTTCTAGATTTGAACACATGACCTAGGAGGAAACACATATTCTTAACCATTAGACCCACTTAACCATTAGTTAACCTAGTTTACAAAAATAAATCTTCCTATTTTTTCATTATCCTCTATTGCATCTTACCTTTTTGTCTTTATGTAAACTTTATATTTATTTTAATACTTTATCTTTATGATTATTCTTAATTCTCTAATCTCCATGACCTCTTATTCCACTTTTAGAGACTCCATAATTTTACCTTTCTAACCACCTAATCTCTACCTTTTCCCCCTCAATGAATACCTTATTAATTAATGTTTTTCCTTATGCTTATTCTTAATTTTCTAATCTCAACTACCTATTTTTATCCCATTTTAAAACCCTATCTTTTCTAAATACCTAATCTTAAATCTTAATGGTTAATTCTAATAATGTGTTAGTTACTAATCGTTACCTTATATCCCTTATTTAATACCTTAGTATTATTTTAAAATTTTATCAACTTTCCTTATGCGTTAATTTTCTAATCTCAACCACTCTTTTTATCTTCATTTTTAAAACTCTATAAATTTATCATTATTAAATATATAATCTTGATGACTATTTCTAATAATTTATTCATTGCTAAGTGTTACTCTCTCTCTCTTTGTGCCAACGGTTACTTACCAATCACTTTCTATAATTACAAACTCAACACTCTTTTCCAACTTATCAAGCTTCTCATATCCCTTGACAATGGGTCATGTCCCTTGACAATGGGGGGTGGAGTTTCAAAACTTCACACACAATTTGCATCCAAAAAAATCCTAGCATTATGACTAACTCACAGAATAAATCAAGTTTTGCATACTAAAAAAAGTTTACATGTCGAGAGATTTTATCACTTGATAAATACTGGAGTAAGATGAATAAGTTATTGTTTCTCTCTCTTCAGGGTAAGTATATGATGAAAAAACACAATCTTATGGAAGACTTGTGTAATTTAATATAAATCTTCATATGACACAGATTTATTAATAAGAAAGTTTTTAATTTTCTACTTAGTATGAAAAAACTTATATATTTTTCCTATAGAAAAACCCATAAAAATAAACACATACATAATAATGAAACATGTACTTTAATGCACAATTGACACTTATCTTTGTAAAAATATCACCAACTGTGTGCAAACCTTTCATGTTCTTCCCAACCTTAGACCACACTGCTCAAAACTCTCGGTAGTGCGTCCCCTCGAGATGGGACTAAACTCGACTCGGGTAAACGAATTCCTAACCAGGTTGATGTATCTCATACAACATGAAAAAATTTCGTCACAGGTGCCAACTTGAAATAACATGATGTAGCCCCCCTCACCTTCGGGGTTCTACAACCTCCCGGTCTTTTGATCGTTTCAAGTGTTGAGTCAGATTGACTCTGTGGGCTCCTAAATGAACCCAAAAATTACACACAAGCCCCTTTTCTTCCTTTGGCGCAAGTCCCGTGATACCCGCACCTTCTGTCTATGCGTTCCAGCGCTCTTTAGTTCATGGGCACTAGCTCCTCTTTACTAGCCCCTTCCTTCATATGACCCTGGGCTATGCCATTATGCTAATGCACGATTACGGGTGCTGACAAGAGTGGTTTTATACCAACCCTCTTTTCGCCCTGCAATCCTCCTCTAGTTGCCACGTATCTTCCTTCCAAAGCCTTGGTTGAAATTGCAGCTCGCTCAAGGATTATTATCATCAGATCATGTCCTGGCCCCACAATCCTTCTCGATCATCGATCTCCGCTCCCTTGGCACTACCCGCGATCAACAGTTTCTATCAATCTATGTTCCGCTCTTCTTTCCTCCTTCCACGTGTCTCCATAGATCTCCACGATCTGTTGACTCGTAGTCCATTCAAATCAACGACTCTTGTTGACTCCGCCTTTCCAGCCTTCGGGGATGTCAAATCTCAAATCCTTTTTCTCGTCCTCAAATATGTGGAATCCTGCCATGTGTCCTCTTAGATTGGACATAATAGGATTTCTTTAGGTCTATACCTGGATTCCACAGATCTTCCCCATGTCACCTCTCCTGATCTAACGACCGTAAATCACTTCGGGTGATCTAATGACTCTGATCTTCTCCAGCTCTTCGGACTTCTAAGATCTCAAATCTCACACTCTCGTCGTTGCTGACTGGGTATCTCCTTAAGTGGAAGATCTATTGATACGTCTCCTCCCAGATGAACGGATGTGATGTCACCTTCGGTCCTTGACCTCCTTGACCAAATAAATGGTCCTCAAACTCCTTCCTCAATCAACGATCAAGATCTTCTCTGGGTCTTCAGACATTTCCTCCTCCACTTTTCTTTGGAGTTCTGGATCTGGCGCTACGTGTCCTCCTTCGCATCGACGACTCTTGTCGTTTCTGGGACTCCATCCTTTGGCATTTTCAAATCTCAACAACTGCAAGTCTCCAGAGAAAATCCTTCCAGAGTTCACGATTTGGTGACACCTGTCCAACCCCATCTCGACGACTATCGCTCGTTCCGACTATTTGGGCTTCGGCGATCTCGAATCTCAAAATTCTCCTTCACGTTCTCCTGGAGAAATTTCTCCCACAGTCCATGATATTTTTCCACGTGCCCCTTCTAGATACAATGATCTAGAAACTCCTTCGTGAATCAGGATTTCGCAACTTGCGACTTCCAAGCTAACACTTTCTCCACATTCCTAACTTTCGAAATGTCGATATTTCAGAGCACCAAATCAACGACTTGTTCTCCTTTGGATATAACGGTTCAGATCTCCCCTTCGCGTATCATGATTTCACGTTTAGCGAAGTTGGATGATTGCTCACCTCCCTACTCTCAATCCCCGATATCCTGAGATTCTCCTTGGATAATCGATGGTCCAGATCTCCTCAATCAACGGTTGTGATATTTTCACGAGTTATCACTTCGCGAATTCTCACAAGTCACTCCTTTGAATTATTTGATGTGTGAGAAAGGGAAACGTTGATCACTCACCACACCTCCCTTCTGATGGATGATTATGATGTTGTCGAGACTTCGCGACTTCGCAAAGATTTATCTCCTATGCAATTCCAAAGGGTTAACACTCATGGACGTTCCTCTAGATCCAACGGATGTTGGTCCACACGCTCAGACCCGATGAATAAAATCTTATTCCCCTGCACTCGTTCCTCCTCTTCCTCGACATAGATCTAACGGTCCAGGTTCTTCTCTACAACTGATCAAACAATTTTTGTCGCTCCTCCTCCTGAGCTTCCACCTTCTCCTGAATTAGAGGATTTTGTCAATATTTGAAAGGTCTTGGCCTTTAAACTTCCTCCCGTGAATTCGACTACTCTGGATCTCTCTTACGCTTCTGAAAGCGTTATCTCTCCTTTAAGCTTTCAGACTCATAACAAGTCCATCTCATACATGCTTCTTGTGTTATCCCTTCTGATCTTGATCTCCTCGAAGATTTCAAACTCCCACACACTCCTTGTGTTCTCGTGATTTCGTCAACCTCAGAATCCGAAGGATTTTCTTGAACAAGAAATACTTCTCTCCTTCCTGGCGTTCTTCTACTCGATGCACTCCTTGCAGAGCTTTTCCTCACAGAGTATTTAGTAGCTCTATTTCTCACTGAACTCAACAAAGATTTCTTCTGTGCACACTTGCACCAGCTCAATGCCCACCTGGAAGAGCTCTACAGATTCCTCAATGACTCTGGTTCTCTCTAAACACAAGACAAAGATCTTCATGTGCACTGCTTGCACTTCTGCTGATAAAGGTTCAACAATATCCCTCCTGATCTTTCCCTTGAGGTTAGACCTCTGTCAACGCACTCTTTGCGGACTGTGTGCACTCCTTGCACTCAGAAACTCCAAGATGAGAAAAAATTGAGACTGATGCAATACTTCACTAGTTACTCATTCAAAACTTGAAAATGCATAAAAACATATAAATCATACATAAACACATGGTGTATAGGAAAAAATGATTTTTTATTATCTCTGTGTGTCTATACAGATGATTTACAAAAACTGGACTATAACAAAGTCTCAGTTCTCTCAAGCTCTCCTATGAACTTCTAAGACCTCTCTACTTAGACCTCTCTCTCACCTAACCTCACATATTACATTGAAGTTTCATAAATGTTTACCCATACCTGACTAAGATTTGGGCCTGCTACAAGAAACCCTTTAAGGAAATCCAACCACTACCTGTACAAAGGCATGGCCCAACATTTACATCCTTACAAAATAAAAATCCCTATAGGATTATTTTCAAATTAAAAAAAATGGGAGGGTAAATGCATCTTTCTTTCTCCATTGCGTGTTTGCATGTTGGCGCGTTTGCTGAGGTGGAGTGATGCTCCTGCATCATACTCCCCTACCAGGAAAAACATGAGATCTTTCTCATGAGCTCCTCTTCTCCAGTGTTGAAATCCACCTGGATCCCAAATTCTCTTCTGGAGTTGTTCTCTTGCTCCTCTCCAGCTATGTTGTTGTTGATGCTTCTTTTTCTTCTTCTGATTCTTCCCTGCTGCTATGGTAGACTCTCTTCTATTCAAATCTCCTTTAATGACTGCTTCTGCTGACCTCAACATCAACTCCATGATCTCTTCTATCACTTCAACCAGTTGTTCCATTGGTTGGTTCTTCTTATGCAGTCTTCTCTGCTACACTTCTTCCTTCTCTCCATACTTATTAGTGGGACAATCTAGTCGATCCCCCATGTTGTCTTTATCTCCCCTTGTGGCATTGAGTTGCCACTCTGCTGTAGATTCCAGTCCTATAGTCTCATCACCAATTTGTTGCTCGGATCGCTCTTGTACTGGCATATCTCCAACTCCTTACAACCGTTCCTCTGGATGGTATGCTCCTATATCTATCTCCAACTTTACCTGTTGGATGTGCAAACTTTTCACCATTACCCTTCTTTCTAGGGATTCCAGTTCTTCATACAGATAAACAAAGTCCATTCTTTTTGCTTCCTCTTCTTTTGTAGGCTTCAATACTTCGATCATCTCTGTTTCAACTTCCCGACTGAAAATTTTGAGCAATTCGAGTGCACACTCTTCTCCTTCTATTGGGGTAGACATCAATGTCTTCTCCATTTCTTCCTCTATGACAGTCACTACTGGCTTTCTTTCTTCTTCTACTGCACTTTCATCATGTGCAGTGGCCTCTACTTGGTTGCTTGGTAGGAATATCTTTATCCCTCCAATAATCAGAATTCTCTTTTGATCCTCTTCTTTTGTGATGGAAGTATTTAACTTCTCATCATCTTCATTCACATGGCCTAAAAACCCACATGAATCTCCATTCATCAGCGCTCCTTGCTGACATGAACTCACCTCTGAGCTCCCGATACTTTTCGACAGTCTCATTTCTTTCTCCCTGCCCACCTAGCAATATAAGAGACCTCCACCTAGTCTCTTTCCATTTCCTACCTGGCAACTTGAAAGTCCATCTCCGCCCACCTGGCAGTTTATGAGATCTTCATATCAATTATTCTCCTCCTCGTTGTTGATATTTCTCCTAGTATTTCATTCATATATGTGAATCAGTTCCTCCTCTGGTTCACTGACCTTTTCAGCATGCCTCAACCACCTTCTTATCAGCCTTCACTTTTCTCTGGCCAAAAATTTCTTTACTGGCCACTTCACCCTCTTCTTCATGGTCCATTCATACACCCAATGTGCCTTTGCATCCTGCTTCATTTCAAATGTGAGCTTCTCCATTTTGGCTCTTATCTCATTGAACTCCTGATCCATCTATGGATTGTTCTTCTTCTTGCAACCTTCTCTTTGACCACGTCCATGAAATTAAGTGGCCATTTCCACCTTCTATTTGCCTTCCTAGAAAGTATATGGATTACTCTACCTCTGCAAGAATCTCCATCTTCTCTCACAGCTCACCCAATTGTTTAATATTTTTTTGTTGCGCATATGAAACAACCTTCTCATGGAGTATCATTACTTTGCCCTCCTTTCACCTGTTGTCTATATGCAAATTTTTGTGTATGATACCACCTGATGTTATCAGGTCATCTCCTTTCACCATCTCTCTCCTCTATCTGTTGTCTGTAAGAAAGGCTCGGTCTTCTGATTACCTCCTTTTCCTAAAGAAATAAATTATGTTCTCTGATACCACTTGATGGTATCAGAGTATCTCCTATAAACTTCTCTCCCTTTGCCTTTCATCTATAAGAAAACATTCATCTCCTAGTACTAATCGATGTAGTCAAACCATCTCCCTCATTTCCTTCGCCTGAAGTCTACAAACAAAGATCAAGCTCTGATACTAGCTGATGGTATCAGATTATCTCCTTACTCCCTCTGCCTCCCTCTTCCTACAGTCTATAGATAGAAAGTGGCTCTGATACTACTTGATGTAGCCCCCCTCCCCTCCGGGGTTCTGCGACCTCCCGGTCTCTGGATCGTTCCAAGTGTCGAGTCTGATTGACTATGCGGGCTCCTGAATGAACCCAAAAATTATACACAGGCCCCTTTTCTTCCTTTGGCTCAAGTGTTGTGATACCCACACCTTCTATCTGCACATTCTAGTGCTCTTCAGTTCACGCGTGCTAGCTCCTCTTTACTAGCCCCTTCCTTCATACAACCCTGGGTTGTGCCCTTGTGCTAATGCATGATTGCGAGCATGGGAAAGAGTGGTCTTAGACCAACCCACTTTTCTCCCTGCAATCCTCCTCTAGCTGCCACATATCTTCCTTCCAAAACCATGGTTGAAATTGCATCCCGATCAAGGATTATTATCGTCCGAGCATGTCCTGGCCCCACAATCCTTCTCTATTGTCTATCTCCTCTCCCTTAGCACTACCCGTGATCAATCGTTGCTATCAATCTTCGTTCCTATCTTCTTTACTTCTTCCATGAGGCTCCACAGATCTCCATGATCTCTCGACATGTAGTCCATTCGAATCAACGACCATTCTTGACTCCGCCTTTCCGGCCTTCAGGGATCTCAAATCTCAAATTGTTTTTATTCTCCTCAAATACGCAGAATCCTGCCACATGTCCTCTTAGATCGAATGATATAGGATTAATTCGGGTCAATTCCCAGAGTCCATAGATATTTTCCACTTCTCTTCTCCTGATTTGACAATTGTAAATTACTTTGGGTGATTTGACAACTTTGATTTGCTCTGGCTCTTCAGACTTCTGAGATCTCAAATCTCAAACTCTCATTGCTGCTGACTGGGTATCTCCTAGAGTGGAAGATATGCTAACACGTATCGTCCCAGATCAACGACTGTGCTCTCACTTCAGGTCCTTGACCTCCTCGTCCAGATCAACAGTCCTGAGACTCCTTCCTCGATCAACGATCAAGATCTTCTCCAGGTCTTCAGACTTTTCCTCCTCCGCTTTTCTCCGAAGTTATGGATCTGGCGCAACGTGTCCTCCTTCACATCGACGACTCTCATAATTTTTGGGACTCAGTCCTTCAACTTTTTCAAATCTCAACAACCACAAGTCTCTGGAGTGAATCCTTCCAGATTTCACGATTTGGTGACACTTGTCCAATCCCATATTGACGGTTATTTCTCATTCTGGTTGTTTGTGCTTCGACAATCTTGAATCTCAATATTCTCCTTCGCATTCTCCCAGAGAAATTTCTCCTAGATTCCACGATTTTTCGCCACGTTCCACTTATGGATCCAATGGTCCATATCCTCCTTCGAAAATCAGGATTTTTCAACTTGTGACTTCCAAGCTAACACTTCCTCCACATTCTCGACTTTCAAAATGTCGATATTTCAGAGTGCCCAATCAACAACTCATGCTCCTCTAGATCTAATGGTCTAGATCTCCCCTTCGTGTATCGAGATTTTGCATTTTGAAAAGTTCGAGGATCTCTCACCTCCTACTCCCAATTCCCGATATCCCAAGATTCTCCCTGGACAATCGACGATCCAAATCTCTCCTCGATCAATGACTGCAATCTTTTCATGATTTCTCACTTCAAAAATTCTCACAAGTCAGTCCTTTGACTTCTTTGATGTGCGAGTCAGTGAAACGCTAATTGGTCACCACACATACCTTCTGATGGATAGTTCTGATGTTGTTGGGACTTCGTGACTTTGCAAAGCCTTCTCTCTTGTGCAACTCCAAAGGGTTAATACTCATGCACGTTCCTCTGGATCCAATGGCTATTGGTCCATGTGCTCAAACCTAATGACTGAGATCTGATTCCCCTTCACTCGTTCCTCCTCTACCTAGATGTAGATATAACAATCTAGGTTCTTCTCTACAACTGATCAAACAGTTGTTGTCACTCCTCCTCCTAAACTTCCACCTTCTCCTAACTTATAGGATTTTGTCAATATTCAAAAGGTCTCGGCCTTTGAACTTCCTCCCGCGAATCTGACTACTTTGGATCCCGCTTATGCTTCTGAAAGAGTTATCTCTCCTTCGATCTTTCAGACTCATAAAAATTTCATCTCATACACACTTCTTGCGTTATACCTTCTGAGCTTGATCTCCTCGAAGATTTTGACCTCCCATGCACACCTTGCGTTCTTGGGATTTTTTCAAGCTTAGAATCCGAAGGATTTTCTTGAACAAGAAATACTTCTCTCCTTCTTGGCATTCTTCTTCTCAATGAACTCCTTCCATATATTTTCCTCATAGAGTATTCAATAACTCTGTTTTTCACTGAACTCAAAACAGAGTTCTTCTGTGCACACTTGCACCGGATCAATGCCCACCTGGCAAAGCTCTACAGAGTCCTCAGTGACTCTGGTTCTCTCTGAACTCAAGAAAAATATCTTCCCATGTACTCCTTTCACATTTGCTGATGATGGTTCAACGATATACCTATTGAGCTTTCCCTTGAGGTTATACCTCTGTCAATGCACTCTTTGCAGATTGTGTGCACTCCTTGCACTCAGAAAACTCCAAGATGAGAAACAATTGAGACTCATGCAATACTTCACTAGTTACGCATTCAAAACATGAAAATGCATAAAAACATATAAAGCATACATAAACACATGATGTGCAGGAAAAACTGTGTTTCTATTATCTCTGTTTGTCTATACAGATGATTTACAAAAACTGGAATGTAACAAAGTCCCAGTTCTCTCAAGCTCTTCTAAGAACTTCTAAGACCTCCTAAGGCCTCTCTACTCATACCTCTCTCTCACCTAACCTCATCTATTACATTAAAGTTTCATAAATGTTTACCCAGACCTAACTACGATCTGGGCCTACTACAAGAAACCTTTTAAGGAAATCCAACCACTACCTATACAAAGGCATGGCCCGACATTTACAACCTTACAAAATAAAAATCCGTATAGGATTATTTTCAAATTAAAAAAATGGGAGCGTTAATGTCTCTACCTTCCTCCATTGCATGTTTGTGTGTTGCCGCGTTTGTTGAGGTGGAGTAGTGCTCCTGCATCATAACATCCTATAGTCTCTCATTCCCCACATGTCTGTCCCACCCCAGGAAGTTTTCCCCTTCTCTGGTCAACAGTCCGTTGGCTGCCCCACTTCCTTTTTGGGGCTTCAACAACAAGCTAGATAGGAAGTCTTAGAGCCCTGTAGTGCAGTTTAGCACCTTAGGGAAATCAATTCCCAACAATTCTCTCACTTAGAGATAATTTCTCACAGACCTAATGACCCACCTCTTCAATATCCCACGGGTCTGACAACCCTCTTCTTCAGTCCAACTCCTAAGAAACTAGGTATAAGTACATGTACATGTACGAGTACAGAAACAATGATAGGAAGGCATGAAGGACATATGAATGAGTGAGATCATGATGAATGAATGATGGGAAAATGAACTAAGTCTAAACTATATGTATGCATGTTCCCACCTTGACACTTGTCATGTTGAGAACTACTTTGGTCGACTTGTCCCCATCCTTAGAACTTTGGATAAAATAATTATCCATACTTTATACTCTAAGTAATATTAATTTAATATTTTTTTTGGCTTAATCTCCTTATCGTAGCCTCTTATCCTTAACTTTTAGCCCCCTTTCCCTAACTAGTGGAGTTTAGTCCCCCATACTCTTTTACATGGTTGGTTTTCCACAGTGATGTGCTTTTTTTTTAATATTTGTGCGTGATTACATTTACATTTACATTATAGATATACTTTCCTTTATGCATCCCGTCTCACCAGCCTCAAAACAAAACATATATACAAAATCTCTCTAGCCTCAAAATCATGCACACTTAAGTTTGTTGCGCATGGTATCCTGTAATGTGCACACTTCATCATTTAGTGCGCAGTACATGTGTGCATTATACCATGGAAGGTGCATGCAAAATGATGTCAAACAACTTACTGGCTTAAGTACATTTGTATTTACATTTACAATTGGAGTTTTGTCTAGGGGTATTACATTCCCCTCTCTATTATTTATGCACTATCCTCAGTGCAATATATACAAATATACAACCAAAATTTAAGAAATCCTCAAAATGATGTGGGTATTCTACCCACATAGCATCCTTTTGCTCCCAATTTGCATCTTCAGGACCATACCAAGTCCATTGGACCTTTACTAACTCTATGGATCTATTCTGAAACTACCTGATCTTCTGGTCCAATATGCACACTAGATGCACTTGAAAGGCATCTTCTTGCTCCACCTGAATCACATTCCAATCAATGACATGATTAGCATCAGGTATATACTTTTTGAGAAATGATACATGGAATACATTATGAATAGACATTGATGCATGAAAGGAAAGAATGTATGCTACAGGCCCAATCCTCTCTAGGATTTCAAACGACCCACAATAACGAGCTGCCAACTTTGAAAAATCTCCCAACTTCGGGGGACTTTTGTTGGCGTTTAATTTCAAGAATACATGGTCACCCAGTTTAAATTCCCTGTGAGTTATGCCCTTATCAACATAACTTTTCTTCCTATCTTGAGTATCCTTTAAATTTTGTTTATTTTCAACATTTTCTCTTCTATTTTCCTAAGTAATTATGGCCCAACCATTGCTCTATCTGTTCAGTTGTCCCATCTTACCGACGTGTTTCGCCTTCTGCCATAAAGTGCCTTAAATGGGCTCATCTTTAGAGATTCTTTGTACCCATTGTTATAAACAAACTCTACTAAGTGTAGGTAGACTTCCCATTTTGATGGTTTATCCATAACATACATACTCATCATATCCTCAATCACTTGATTCACCTTCTATGTTTGTCCATCTGATTTTGGATGATAAGTTGTGCTAAAATTCAAATTTGTTCTAAATCTCTTAAATAATCTTTTCCAAAAACTTGATGTAAATTTTAGATCTCTATCAGACACAATTGTCTTGGGTATACCATGTACTCAAGCAATTTATTTCATATAAATATCAACAATGTTGGTTTCCTTGTGAGTGAGATTTACTGGAATAAAAATGGGCAACTTTAGTAAGCTTATCCATCACTACCATGATATAATCATGCTTCTTGTTTGTTCTGGGTAGTTTGGTGATGAAATCCATTGTTAAAACTTCCCATTTCCATTGAGGAATATGAAATGGTTGTGGCAAGCCAACTAGGTGTCTATGCTCAACCTTGACCTTTTGACACTCTAAACATTTGGCAATAAACTCAACAACTTTTTTCTTCATGCCTGGCCAATAATAATTGTTCTTGACATCTACAATAGTTTTCTGAGAACCCAGGTGCCTAGCATAAGGCACATTATGCATTTCTCTTAATAACATATTTTTCAATTCGTGGGAATTTGGTACATAATTTTTTCTTCTCTACATGAGCATTTCATCATTTTTTGGCTTATAGTCTTCAATTTTCTGCTGCAAAATACGTTGTTGTAATTTTCTTATTATTTCCATGTATTGCAAATCTGAATTTGAGCCTCTAAGATTCTATATTTCAAATATGATTGGTACGTGCTAATAGATGAAGCATGCAAGTCATGCACCCTTCTTCTAAGTGCATCATCCACCTTGTTCTCTTTCCCTTTGATATGATTTATATCAAAGTCATATTCACTGAGAAATTCTAACCACCTACTTTGCCTAACATTTAGAGTTGGTTTTCCAAATAAATATTTCAGACCACTATGGTCTATCCTCAACTCGAACATTTTTCCCATGAGGTAGTGCCTCTACATCTTCGAGGCATGCACTATGGCTTCCAACTCGAAATCATGAGTAGCATAGTGCCTTTCATGCTCCTTCAACTTCCTTGATTCATGGCATACAACATACCCATTTTGACTGAGGATTCCACCAAGCCCTTATTTACATGAATCAATGCATACAATGAAGTCTTCATTTCGATCAACAATCCTTAGTATTGGAACACTTGTTAATAAATGCTTCAAGTGTTGGAAACTCTTTTCACAATCCAATGTCCACGAAAACTTCACACCCTTCTTTTGCAAGGAAGTGATTGGGTGTGCAATCTTTGAGAAACCTTCAGTAAATATCCTATAGTATCCTACAAGGCCCATGGATGATCTGACCTTTGTCACATTCTTTCTCATCGACCATCCTTTAATGGCCTCTATCTTCTCAGGATCCACTGCTATCCCTTCCTTTGAAATGATATGTCTCAAATAATGAATTTGCTTATGACAAAATGAGCACTTTCTCAATTTGGCATACAATTGATGCTCCCTTAATACATGTAATACCATCCTCAAGTGTTGTTCATGCTCTTCCTCTGACTTATAATATATAATAATCTCATATAAAAATACAATGACAAACTTATCTAAGTATTCTGAAAATACCATTCATTAAACACATGAAGACAACTGATGCATTTGATAACCCAAATGGCACCACTGTGAACTCATAATGACCATACCTTGTTCTGAAAGAAGTCTTGTTGATGTATTCTTCTTTAATTCTTACTTGATGATAACTTGACCCAAGATCAATCTTGGAGAATATTTTTGCATCTTTCAACTGATCAAAGAGGTCATCAATCCTTGGAAAACGATACTTATTTTTCACAGTTACTTTGTTCAACTTCCTAAAGTCAATGCAAAGTCTCAATGTTCATCATTTTTCTTCAAAAATAATACTGAGGCACCCCAAGGTGACACACTTGGGCATATATACCCCTTCTTCAGAAGATCTTCAAGTTGCATTTGCAATTCCTTAAATTCTGGTGTACTCATCCTGTAAGGGGTCTTGGATACCGGGGATGCTTCAGGCATCAAATTGATGGAGAAATCAATGTCTCTTTTAGGGGGTAATCTTGGTATTTCTTTAAATACATCTTCAAAATATTTTAGGATTGCATCATATTGAATATTTGACACCTTATCTTTAGGTGTCTCTTCCATATGTGTTGCAAATAATTGACAACCTTTTCTGTAACTTTTCTTCAGTTGTAATGTTAAAATATCTCTGAGGGTTACTTCCCTGGGAATCCCATGTAATGTCCTTAGGTTCCCTTCCTCATTCAAGAAAGTAAATGCCATATTATAATAGTCTAGGATAGCATGGTGTTGATCCAACCAATCCATAACAATTACGAAGTCATAGGAGCCTAAAAGTATGATGTTCAAATATGTCCTAGTTCCTAGTCCATTCATTTTCATTGGACATGCCTTAACCATCTCATTAATTTTTCTTTTAACTCCGGTAGCCAGCTGCACTGTTAAGAACAAAATATCAATATAGCATGGAAAAACCTAAAAAAAAAGTACTCAACGCCTTGAAAAAGAGACAATTTCATATAATAATCCTCTTCAAGGGGGCAACCTCCTTTTACCCCACTTAAATGTTCAAGTACAAGATGATTCAAAATGAAAATGTCTCCTTGGTATATATAGGAGACTAGGAGGTATA
>SNQJ01S0021029.1:95731-118545 GCA_010110895.2 Picea sitchensis | reverse complement strand
GTGTGTGTGTGTATATATATATATATATGATGATGATGATGATGATGATGATTAACATCCACTAACACCGAATTGGTCTATCATGCCTTAAGAAGGTAAGTGATTACTTGTTATACTTTAGAATTTTTTTTCTGTGCTCAAAAAGCATTAAGAGAAGCTTTCCAAGATCACCATAGTTTTGTTGAGTTAATACGTTAGGAAGGTTGCTAGTGTGACAAATATTTTGAGAATGAGATCTAATCTGGGTATAGGCTAGAAAGTCTAAGAGAAAGTGCTTTTCATCTTCAACCTTATTATTTTCACAAAGGTGACACACTCTTTCATGCCATGGCGTTTTAGAAATTCACCAATGCCCAGTTTCACTAATTTCAACCTTCTTTATTAGATCTGTGGCTAGAAGGTTATTTTTCTTTTTTTCGTTGTTCTTCTTTGGGTTCATCTTTGGATGTATTTTTCAACACTTTTCTTCAGTGTGGACATCAATGTTGCAATGGTTGTAATGGTTGTGAGGGTCCTTGCATTGATCTGTAGTGGTTTCCATCTTATTACCATTTCCCCCTTTCCACTTCTTATGCCCCTCCTTAGATGCTTCCTGGTTCTCTTTCTTTTTGGAACTGCATGGCTACCATTTCTTTTGGCCTATGTTTTCTAAATGCTATGCATGTACACATACCTCATCCACTCTCATTGGCTTGAAAATAATCACTTTATTTTGTAGATGAATATGGATACCCCCAAGATACTTGAGGAGTACATTTGGGTTCTTGCTAGAGATAACCACCATGATGGCCATCTTCTTGAACTTGGTGGTGTATTCATGTAGACTCTACCCCTACCTTTTCCTGAAGTGATGTTAATGGATCCGTTGGTCCTCTACATACTCAATATGATAGAACTAGGGATTAATGAAGGTTTTGAAATCCTCCCACTTAGTTATTGGTGGATCGCCCTCTAGTCTAAGTTTCACTGTGTAAATTTATCACCATGTTAAAGAATGGCCCTCTAAATTCATTATAGAAAATGATATATTTTACTCCTCATCTATATGGTGAATGGTGAAATAAAATTCTAGTTTCTACAACCAATGATTCAATTTTAATGCATCGATCTCACCTTGGTATGGATTTATGTCCACTTTTGCTTCCTTATTTAATAGGTATTGTGAACGGTTTATGGTACTGGAACTCAACGTTTTTTTCTTGGATTCTTTCCATGAATCCTTTTCTCGGCCTTCACTTATCCACCGATTTTGCATCTGACCTGAATTTTGAGTTTGAGCCTCCAAATTCTCCAAACGATCCAAGTTTTCTTTCTAAATTGTCCATGAGGAGGGACATATTGCAAGATATGTCATTGAATTTCTCTTCCACCCTCACAAATCTATTCTCTACTGGATCTCAAGGGTTTTTATGAATAGACTCATTGGCGATAGCTAGGGTTCTACTACTTTATTATTAAGTTGATTTCTAGATCCCTGCAAATTTCCAAAAACACCCCAATATAATCTACTCTGATACCAATATGTTTTGTAAACTACTATGGATATTCCACTGGAATAGTTCGTCACAACATATCTGATAACTAAAACTAAAATATCCACTATGAAGGTTAAATTCCTTTAGATTCTAGAATATTTAGTTAGTGATTTTTTTCTTATGCATGAAATAAATAAAATGCATAAAATAGAGAAAAATAAAACACAATCACACACCATCCACAAAATAACACAAATATTTTCTCTAGGAAATCCTTATAGGATAAAATCCAACTAGAAGGTGAGGTTTCTCTGCTCTCTTTTCTCTAGTATGAAAATAGTGCAAGCACATAGGAGAAGGCACTCTCTATGGATTTATGAGATACATGTGACCTACTATGTTGCTACATAACATTAATCCTTGTTAGGTTTTTTTTCAGAATATTATAAAAATTAATTTTGTTTTAACTAATATTAATTTTGTTTTATAAATTAATGGTAAAAAAAGATATTTAGATTAATATCTATTTTAAAATACTTTGTTTTTTTATAAAAAATNTAAATCGCATATTTTAAATAATTGAGAATAGATATTATCATTATTATTATTTCCATTTTATACTTTAGTAAATTGGTGATTAAGATGAATCTTTATATTAACAAAAAAAATTATTATTATTCCATGGAATTATTTTCAATCTTAATCTCTTCTCATAAGTGGCGTGTTTTGATTTTATAATGTAATTTTATTCAAATTTCTCAAAATTATATGGATAGAATGAAAATCCTCCATGTTTATATAAAAGAATAGGATTAAAGTTTTTCTTCAATCTTTTGTTAAAATTCAAGTAATAAAATATATGTAACTTCCTTATACATGATTATTTATATTAATGATTCCACGAAATCCATCAACCTAGAATATTGACATTGTTTCAACTTTGTGAAGTTTTTGGTATCCTTAGTATGTTGGTCTCAATGTGTTATCCACTTAAAAAAATATCACAAATTTTCTTAGTCAAGCAACTCTTGGACTCACTTGGGCTTCATTTTCATTAATCCATTAATCCATCATTAAGTCAAAAGGTAGGAGGTCATAATTCATGGAGGCAAATAACTCCTTATCAAAATCATAGGTATTAATTTCATGAAGTCTCTTCATTTCACCTAGAGGGGATTTAGATACCACTACCTCCCTTGAGTAGGAAACATTGGTGTCGATGTTTTCTACTCTGTCCCTCTTGGAGGGTTTGGGTTCCCCAATTGGCACTTGAAATTTGAATTTACCTCATCTTGATCATCGTCATTATTTGACATCGATTTCTATGAAAATTTACAACTTTGTGATTTTGATTTGTTCCCCTTTTTCCCAAAAGGATGATTTCATGCATGAGGACAAGTATCTTGTACTTTCCTGTAACTTGACATATCTAATATTGATATGTTGTGTTCTCATAATTTAAGACCCGAGTCCATTTAAAAAATTTCCATTTTCTTAACATTTTATGATCCATAAACGATGGCCTTATAACCCACTCACTTCACCAACATGGATTTTATGTGGAAATACCCTTTGATATATCTTTATGTTTCTTGTACAAAGATTTGTATTCTCATAATGGATACAATAATTATGTTATCTATGTAACCTATGGTCTAGATTGATTAGTTGGTTCCTTTCTCAATGTAACTTGAACACAAGAATCCACACAACAATGCTATGGAAAATAATTCTTGGTTCTCAATGTGCCAATCAATGTCAAGTCTCCAACATCAATGGAAGTCTAGTACTATGTTCTCGGAATTTCTCTCGAAGGACTCTGAGATCAATGAAATACCAAGTGAAACTTCCCTGCTCTGTGTTCTTCCATGGCATGTAAGGATGGGTTTGTTGGTTGACTTTGTAAGGATTATGTGTTTTATGTGCTTAATGTAACCTCTATTTTAAATAAAGAGGATACTATGGTATTTTTGGTTGATACTATGGTAAATACACCATCAATATCCAACATGAAAGTAGACCAAGATATACTTCAATTGTTTATGCTTCAATTGAATCTTCTCCCATAGTGATGTTCTTTAAATGCTTGGCCAAATATGCATAACTAGTTAGCAAGTTGGATAGGATTCCATCTTGGTAGTTAATGAATCCAAGTCGATTGTTGTTCTTCTTGTTCAATGTGACCCCAGCATGTTATTCCATCACATGAAAATTCCACAAAGGAAGTGTGGTATGCATTCTTCTACTAAGATTAGTTGCTTCACATCATCAAAACAACTCTTTAGTACTTTCACATGCTTGTAATAACATAACAAAGTTCCCAAGAAGTTCCCCAAGGTCATTGACCTTAGTGTACTAATATGTATCTCATATTTAGGAATGTGTTTTTCCAATGTAATATCGAAAACAAAAATTGGATCAAGGATTACCTTGGTATCAACCTATTATCTGTCTTTTTGGTGTCACTGACCTTTTGTGCTATTATATATCCTTGGATATATTCTACCCCTTAGAATAGAGATGTAGGTATCTCTTCATCTTCTCCAATATTCTCTCTCCAAATTCTTTTCTTGGTTGTGTCATTTATAGGGTGGAGCTCCAGATGAATACAATAACACTTTGCTTCTCAATGGCATCTCAAATTGTAATGGTGGAAATAGTTCTTTGCACTATTGTATGGACTAGTTAACATGCCCCTCTTCTCCATGTATCTCTCAGTTTGATGTTTTATTAGAGAGTACTTATTTTCCTTCCTCCTATGAAAATTATCAAGATTTTTACATGTGTCTTGCTTCCCCCATAAATATGCCTCAATATTTTCAATAGTTTGTCATGCAAATTGCTTCTCCTAGAATATGCCTCAAGATGGCCTTTCTTCTTACAAAATGAGAAATCCTCTGAGTACCAACAACTAATAGTGATGTGGCCTTTCTTCCTGAAACACTAACAAATGAGGTATGCCCCTTTTTATGTAGGCCTCTTGGTCTTATTCTCCTTAATTCCTTGGCTAATTAGCTTGTTTCTTATTTTGAGTGATGGTGCAGACTAAGTATTCAAGATCTTCTCATCACTACCATTCTATAATATTCCACAAGGATGATGTGATAGTGGTATACCACCTTCATGTACTACTACTCTTTCCTTTAATGAGTTCAACTCTATCACATTTTTTGCCTTCACAAAAGTGGTCTTCATGGTCATGGGATTTTCCCCTTTTCCATGAAAACCTAGGCCTTCATGCTTGACCTTGAGTATAAATATAATTGGGATTAGGATGCCTTGTATTTTCTTTTGTATCTCTTGTTCATCATGGCCCATATGTCGTAACAATTTCAGACCAATGCCTCTGGTAATATTTTCAAATTTTCTAAAATTTTCTTGAGAAATTTCGACATAAGGTCAGCTTATTATAGTTGTCTTAATCATGGTGTTGTCTAAGATAATTGAAATGGAAAATGGCCTTGCATCCCAATTATCTTGGACATTTTCTTGGAGCTTTGTCAAGGCATCCTCCTTTTTTTTCCAACTCTTGTTGTAGCTAAGCCGCAATTTGAGTGAGCCTATCTTCTTTCTAGCTATCCAACTAAATGGCCTTCTCCCCTAGGTGTACAAGTTACACTCTATGCTTATCCTAATATTTCATGACTGTAGGTAGGAAGTCTTAGAATTATTCAAATATCTTATTTAACATTGAAAACATTTTGGCAAACGTCCCAAGGTTCTTCACCATCTCCACCATCCTCCGACTAAACATCTAAATCCATTCCTTCTTGTATTTTTTCTCTTCTCGGAGATAAGATTTATCGGTGCTTAAGTCTTCAAACCTTTCTTTGTTTTATTTACCTATGATAAGGTTTGAAATGTTTTGGAAGTTGCATTAGGACCAGGGATTCAACTACTATGATACCTTATGATCCATAAATGAAGGACTCACAACCCACTTTCTTCACCAACATGTATACTATGTGAAAATACATATGATCTATGTTTATATATCTTGTAGAGAGATATCTATTCTCAAAATGGGTATAAGGAATATGTTCTATGTGCAACCTATACTCTAGATTGATTGGATGGCTCCTTTCTCTACATAACCTACACATACAAATCTATAAAATAATCTCAATGTGCCAATCAATATTAGGTCTCTAACTCCATTGGAAGTCTAGTACTCTATTCTTAGAATTGATCTTAGGGATTTTGAGTTGGATGCAATTTTGAGTGAAACTTCGCTACTCATTTCTAAGGATACATTTTTGATTGAATTTTCAAGTATTATGAGACTTTTGTTCTTAGAGTAACCTCAATTTTCAATAAAGAGGCTACTACAGTCCATGTTTTTGATACTTTGGTTGATCCACCATCATAATCCAACCTAAAAGTTGACTAATCTATACATCAATGGTTTATGCTTTTGTTTCTAGAAATTCACGTTATTATTCTTGATCTACTTTTGTTTCCATTCTCGTCATTACTATTGGGAAATAATGATGAGGGATTTCAGGTTATGCTACCATCCTCACTCCTTTGTTCTCCACATCATTCTCCTGGAGCTTCTCAACTTTCTCCTTCCATTTCTGTACTTCCCAATGATCCATACCTCATTGTCTAACCCCAATTGAATTAACAGATTCAAGAATCTGTGACCTTCCCAATTCACCAGGGGATAATTCTCATGTCTAACTCCAGACCACTTGAATTAAGTGTGGGGAAAATCTTATAAAATAATTGTATAATTTAATATAAATAGTTATATGACATGGAATTATTAATTATAATAATAATAATATACAATAATAATGATTACCTTCCAACAAGATCAATTTTAATGTAATTTATCTATTTTTAAAATTTTGATGAAAAAATTAGTAATTTCTTTTAACATTTTAATTATTTTTAATTAAAATTTTGATGAAAAGATTAGTAATTTCTTTTAACATTTTAATTATTTTTAATTTAAAGATTGAAGATACGTTTTTTTAATTTTGTTTAGTTATTATAAATTAATAATTTTTTTGAATATTTAATGTATTTTGAGATTTAATTTTAATGTGTATGAATATGGTACTATAATAGGAAGTGTGTTTTTTTTATTTTATACTTAGTATTAAAATCATTATATATTCTTCCCATTATATTTTAGGTTTTGTTCATACATTTATAAAAGTCAAGTATATTTTTAATAATATTAATTTTCTTTTATAAATTAATGATAACACAAATATTTTTCATCTTTTAAAATGAGATTAATATTCATTTTAAAATACTTTATCTTTTTTATTTAAAAAAATAACATAATATTATATTAATTGAATCTTTTAAATAATTAAAAATTTACACTTATATTATTATTAATAATAATCTCATTATGTACTCTAGTAAATTGGTGATTAAGATGAATATTTATATTAACAAATCGTTTAAAACGTCTTTATTATTCCATGGAATTATTTTCAAGCTTAAGCTCCTCTCATAAGTTGTGTGTTTTAATTCAATAATATAATTTGATTCAAATTACATTAGAGTTCTCAAAGAAATTGTATCGATAGAATTAAAACCATCCATGTTTATATAAAAAAAATGGGATAAAATGCTTCCTTCAATATTTTATTAAAATTCAATCATTAAAATATTTTGATTCTATGATTCAAATTTTATTAGAATTCTCAAAGAAATTGTATGGATAGAATGAAAACCATCCATGTTTATATACAAAAAGTTGGATAAAATACTTCCTTCATTATTTTATTAAAATTAAAACATTAAAATATATGTGAATTTATGTAACTTTCTTATTCATGATTATTGTTATTAGTTATTCTATTAAATCGGTTATTCCATTAAATTCAACAACCTAGAATCTTGACCTTATTTCAACTTTGTAACATTTTCCATGTCCCTTTTATTTATATCCCTAGTATATTGGTCCCAATATCTTATCCACTTCTCATCCTCCTTCCTCCTTTCTTTGCCTTACAAAACCACCACAATTTTCTTCGTAAATCCACTCTTAGACTCTCTTGCTCCCCCTCCTTCCTCTTCTTTCTAAATTTCCTACATCCATATCCATCAGTAATTTTTCTTCCGAAGAAATTTTTTGAAATTTCGAATCCATTGTAGAACGAAAATCACATTCATTAGGTGATAAAATCATGATACAAAGCTAAGAAGAGTGTAGGTGTGCACTGCACTTACAAAAGTAAAATTACATAATAAATGTACTTGACATTTATAGCCCTTAAAAAAATTCATTAATCTATCATTTTTCCCTTTTGTTTTTAACTCTTTCCACCACTGTTGAAGATGGTGCCACAATGACTGAAATTCATTAATCCATCATTTTCCCCCTTTTTAATCCATCCATCAACCAAGCTATACTTCAATGGTTTATGCTTTAGTTAAATCTGCTACCATAGTGATGATATGTAAATAATTTGCCAAAGATACATAACTAGAAAAAATGTTGGCTAAGATTCAATCTTGGTAGTTAATGAATCCAAGTCTAATATTGGTCTTTTTCTTCATTGTGACCTCAACATGTTATGTCATCACGTAAAAATTCTACAAAGGAAGTGTGGTATGTGTTCTTCTGTTAGGATTAGTTACTCCCCAACATGGTAACAACTTTTCATCTCTTTCACATGCTTTCAATCACATCAAGGATTTCACAAGAAATACCCTAGGGTCATTGACCTCAGTGCACTAATATCAAGCTCATATTTAGGAATGGGTTTTCCAATGCAATATAAAAAACAACCTATTATTTGTCTTTTTTGTGTTGCTATCCTTATATGTTGTCATATCTCCTTGGAAAACTTCTACCCCTTGGACTGGAGACATAGGAAACTCTTCACTTTATCCAATATTCACTCTCCACACTCTTCTATTGGTTGTGTCATTTCTAGGTTGAAGCTCTAGATGAAGCCACCAACAATTTTCTTCCCAATGGACACTGAATTTGTAATGGTGGAAATAGTTCTTGGCACTATTGTATGGACTGCTTAACATGCTTCTCTTCTCCATGTACCTCTAATTTTGTTTTTTTATTAGGGAAGACTTCTTGTCCTTCCTCCTATGAAAACATTCATATTTTGGCATGTGGTGTTCTTCTCCTAGGAATTGTTGATGAATGAAACTATGTGAGACATTCTCTAGATTACAAACATGTGAGGTGTGGATCATTGCAGCTATGTGAAGTCTTTATCTCATCTTACAAAGCTGACATAAATCCTCTAGGAAGGATATGTGGTTGTTAGGTTCCTAACTCGCACATAGGTAGATCAATATATTCAGATGTAATAAAGGTCAATATCAATAAGGCCTTTCAATTAAATAGAATAAGGCGGATGTAAGAAGACCTAATAAAAGCTTTTGCTTCTAGAAGGATCTTCCTCTAGATGCTTCTCTTGATAGACATATTTAGTATAAATAAGGGTCAAGGGTATGAAAACCCTAGCTTGGAGATTATTGTAACAAAGCATTGCTCAACTAGAGGTTGCCGCCTCGAAGAGGCCTGTGAACATTGATTTTTGAATCAAAGTGTTATTTATGTTGTTGTTCTTATATCATTTCTGTGTTATTGTGGAGATTATGCTGGTTATATTACTGTTATTCTGATGCAGGAGCATCACCAACTCATCAAGGGAGCCAGCGTGAAGCGGAAGACAACTGGACAAGCCAACACACATTTTGAAAATACTTTGGGAATGTTGCGCAAAGTCTTTAATGAAGCCATTTATGAAGGCGCACTTTGTATATTGTAATGGGCCTTGAGCGGATAGCTCTCGTCCTTAGGTAGATAGTTGACATTTAATAGACTTAATGTTGTTAGATAGGAAATTAATTCCAGATTTGATAGTTTAGAGTCCAAGAGGGAAAATGGATATAGACACCCTCACTTGTACATTGTAACATTATTCAGATTCAATTCAGAAGCAAGAAGAGAAGAGCAAGCAGAGAGCTTTGTATGAAGAACACCCATGTACCGATATTGAATTAATAGAAGAAAGCTTGATTCAAATCCATGGTTATGTGTTTATTTTCTGTGTATTGATGTTATGCTCAAGAATATTTGCTTCCTGTCATACATTTTCTTTTATATGATGTGTATGTGATTTCATGGTTGAATTGAAGTCTGAGAGGGTGAGTGAATGAGTTTCAATTGTTTCTCTAATTGAGCCAGAGGATTCCTGCAAGGAGTGTAGTGGAATTGTCCGCAAGGAGTGCATTGACAAAAGGGTTCAATTAGAGTTAGCTTTTGTTCTCATCTCCTCAAAGGTGCAGTTAGGCACAGTGCCATGCAAGGAGTGCGCAGGCCAAGGAAAAACCTCATGGTTGTGAACCTGAGCAAAGATTTGAAATATTTCTGTTGCAGGAGTGCGCAGGGTCGAAAGACTTCAACACTTAGGCAAGGTTGAAGGGTTGCCGCAAGGAGTCGGTGCAAGATGTTCCCAGAAGGACTTGAGAAGTCGAGAACAAGCTCAGAAGGAGTAGGCCTTCGAACTTGTCGAGGGATTGCACAAAGGAATCGTGCATTGAAGTGTTCGAGCAAGTGTTGAAAGCTCGCGTGCAGGGGAATGAATCTTTGAGGAGGAAGCACTTGTTTCATTTTGTAGGAATCGTCAAAGAGAGAATGGAAAACCGAAATCCTCTGAGGATATTTCGCGAAGTTTGGAGAGTTGTTGGAGGAGGAGCGTAACCATTGATCCATGCCGCAGGAGCCGTCATATTTACATGTAGGATCGTGTATCGGGGACTCGCAAGGTGAAGTTCCAAAAGTTCGCAACAGGGATTGTGGTATCGCGAGATGCAATATCTCGATAAGTCACTGGACAGTGTGGGCCACAGTCAAGGTGACGTGGACAGGTGACGTGAGTTATCAGGGTTTCACAGGTGAAAGCTCTGAGCATTGGACATCAGGATTTGCGAATCCTGCGAAGTCCAAAATCCCGATGAGAGAAGGGATCGCTGAAGAGTCAACTCGTGAGCGTATCGGAATTTCGGCGCATCGGGACTCGGGAGTCGGAGAACCAAGCACTTGATATCGCGAGTTATGAATTCACGATAGAGAAGAAGTTCCGAAAAGGTGAGAGAAAGTCAGCGTTGACTGACCATTGGGTCTCAGGGATTCGAGAGCCCAACGATCGACAAAAAACTTGCGAAGCCGCGAGTTTCGATCCTCCGATAAGTCAAGAAAGGGGGGATCGCTTAGAGGAAAATTTGTGGGTGCAGATTTTCCAATAGGGAATAGAAGAACCTTTGGTGTTCTTCATGCTGAGAATAGAAGAAGATCCTGTGTGAGCGGGCGTGCCAGTGAGGGTGCGGCAGCATCAAGTGGTATCAGAGCGGGAAGTTCTTTGCTTTCTGTAGCAGAGAAAGAAGAGAAAATTCACCATGCCACCCAGGAGAGAAAGGCAGTCACCTGACCCATAAGATAGAGAGGTGCGAAGAAGAGGTAGGCCGACAAGAAATACAGAAATGGAGAGACAGATGAGATATCTCCAAGCAAGACTCGAGGAGATGGAAACAACGCAAAGACGCACAGCTGGTGCAGGGGTTCTTAGTGATTTTGACAGTGAATTAGAGGCTGAACGCGAGGAGGAAGTTGCAACCGAGGATGAATCAACTGAGCGTTTGATTAAATCCATTGCTAGGATGGGCGCAAAGGCGAAGATGGACATTCCAGTTTATGAAGGGAATCTGGATGCAGAAGAGTTGTTGGACTGGATTAGAGATCTTGACACCTATTTTGATTATGAGGATATCGAGGAGGATAAGAAATTAAAGCATGTTTTCACACGCTTGAAAGGACATGCAACATTGTGGTGGGACGAGCTACAAGCAGATAGATGCTGCAAGGGCAAGCAAAAGATTAAAAGTTGGGATCGAATGATCGCGAAGATGAAGGCGAAGTTCATCCCGAGAGACTACCAAATTACTCTGTTCAGGAAGATGCAGAACCTGAGACAGAAGTTGATGACAGTGAAATAATACATTGAGGAATTCTATCGACTGAACATCAGAGTAGGTCATCGGGAGAGAGATGATGAGAAGGTCGTCAGATACCTGAATGGTCTGAGATATGACATTTAGGATGAATTAAGCATGGTTACCATCAGGACGGTGGAGGATTCTTATCAGATGGCTCTGAAAGCTGAGGATAAGCTTAGCTGTAAGCAAGGTCAGTGAGGGTGAGGCATAAGTCATCCCAGAGGCAAGGCAGTTGCCCAGGAGAAATATCAGAAGCCCAAAGAGGAATGGAAGAAACCTGAGGGTAAGATTGAGAGAGGTGTAACCTCTTAACGAGGGCAACAATATGTTGAACAGAGAGGACAACATACAGAGCAAAGGGGAGATTATGCTGACGCAAACACTTTTCCTCGTACTAGAGGTAGAGGAAGAGGCCGAGGTGGAGTAATCACATGTTTCACATGTGGAAAGAATGGGAACAGGTCATTTGAGTGTCCAGAGAAGAAGAAGGACGTTGGAGAAGCTCACATCACCGAATCGTAGAGGCATGATGTTGAGGCCGAAGACACAGAAGGTGGAAGGTCACTGATGATGCGTAAAGTTCTCTTAACACTTGGAAAGGAGGTAGAGGACTCAGCTCAAAGGACCAAACTTTTCAGAACAACTTGCAAGACCAAGGATTGGGTATGCAAGGTTATTGTGGATAGTGGTAGCACAGATAATCTCGTTTCAACCGAGATGGTGGAAAAGTTGGAGCTGGGGACAACTGATCACCTGAGCCCATACAAAGTTTCATGGCTACAGAAGGGGCATCAGGTGAGTGTCACTAAACAGTGTTTAGTTGAATTCAAAATAGGAGGATATAATGATAAAGTACTCTGTGATGTTATTCCCATGGATGTATGTCATTTATTGTTGGGTAGACCATGGAAATATGACAGAAATGTGGTTCATGATGGGAGAATGAACACATACACCCTGGAGAAGGATGGGAGGACACACAGGTTGCTTCTAATAAAGGATAAGGAGGTGAAGCCGGAAGTAAGCAACAAAATACTTCTCATGAGTGGGAAGGAACTTCTTGTAGAGATGGAGAAGAAAGAAGATCCATAATTCTTTGTTGTCAGAAAACCAAGGATTGTTCTGACTAGCACAAGAGTGGATGATTTGCCAGATGAGATTCAGGAACTGCTGGGAGAGTTCGCTGACATCATAGTGGACGAATTACCTCATTCGTTGCCACCAATGAGAAGTGTGAATCATCACATTGATCTCATACCAGGAGCCAATTTTCTGAACAAAGCTACGTACAGATTGACGCCGCAAGAGAATGAAGAGGTTAAAAGGCAGGTACAGGAACTGTTAGATAAAGGGCTAGTCAGGGAAAGTTTAAGTCCATGTGTTATTCCGACAGTACTCAGTCCAAAGAAGGATGGGGGTTGGAGAATGTGCACTGATTCTAGAGCGATTAATAAGATAACCATCAGGTACATGCTTCCATTGCCGAGAATGGATGATCTGATGGATTGCCTGAGTGAGGCAATTTTTTTTTCAAAGATTGATTTAAAGAGTGGATATCACCAGAATTACATGAGAGAAGGTGATGAGTGGAAGACATCCTTCAAGACGAACGAAGGATTGTATGAGTGGATGGTCATGCCGTTTGGCTTAACGAATGCACCAAGTACCTTCATGAGGTTGATGAATGAAGTCCCGAGGGAATTCATAGGGAAATTTGTCATTGTATCTCTGGATGATATATTGATTTTTAGCAAGATGAAGGCTGAACATCTGAAGCATTTGGCCATTGTGATGAAGAGGTTATAGTAGGAGAAGTTGTTAATCAATATAAATAAATGCTCATTTATGAAGACAGAGCTCATTTACTTGGGTTTTGTTATTTCGACGAATGAGTTGAAGATGGATCCAAATAAAGTGGAGGTAATTAAAAATTGGCCATCACCGAGAAATATTTTCGAGGTGAGAATTTTTCATGGACTGGCTAGTTTCTACCGAAAATTCATCAGAAATTTCAGTGGAATTAGCGTAGCTATGATGGATACAGTGAAGAAGAGACATAAGTCTTTTCATTGGACAGCAGAGGCTGAGAAGAGCTTCAATCTATTGAAGCGAAAGCTCACAGAACAACCAGTGTTGGTGTTGCCATATTTCCAGAAGACATTTCAGGTGAAATGTGATGCAAATGGGTTTTCCATCGGAGCGGTCTTGAGTCAAGAAGATAGACCAGCTGCATATTTCAGCGAGAAGCTCGATGAAGCGAAGCTAAAATACTCCACGTATGATAAAGAATTTTATGCTATCATACAAACATTGAAGAAGTGGACGCATTACTTGATCCCGAAAGAATTTGTATTGTACAGTGACAATCATGCATTGTAGTTTGTGAGTCAACAGGAGAAGTTGAATCAGAAACATGCAAAATGGGTAGAGTATATGCAGAATTTCACATTTGTGATTAAGCATATTTCAGGTACTGCTAACAAAGTGGTTGATGCTTTGAGCAGGAAGTGTTTTTTGCTGTAGGAGTTCCGAGTCAAAACATTGGGTTTTGAAAATCTCAGGGACATGTACACAAGAGATACAGATTTTGCAGAGGCGTATGAAGTAGCTAAGAATCCATTTCTCAGAGATCAGAGTCCTTGGATGGATTATATGATCCAGGAGGGATTGTTGTTCATAGGCAATCAACTGTGTATTCTGAATTGCTCCATGAGGGAGAACCTGTTGAAGGAGAAGCACAGTGGTGGTTTAGCAAGACATTTTGGTCATGACAAAACATTTGCGAAGCTGAGCGAATCATACTTTTGGCCAGGCATGCGAGCAGATGTCAAGATTTTTGTTGATAGGTGTAGAGTTTTCCAGCATTCGAAAGGGAGGAAGTAGAATGCAGGTTTTTATCAGCCATTGCCCATACCAGAGAGGCCATGGGAGGCGATCAACATGGATTTTGTATTAGGTTTAACGAGGACACAAAGAGATGTTGATTCCATCTTTGTGGTGGTGGGCAGGTTTTCAAAGATGGCACACTTCATTCCATGCCAGAAGACCAGCGATGTGACACACATCGAAAATCTATTTTTCAAGGAGGTCATTCGACTGCATGGATTGCCGAAAAGCAT
Source organism: Picea sitchensis (assembly GCA_010110895.2). Lineage (NCBI taxonomy): Eukaryota > Viridiplantae > Streptophyta > Pinopsida > Pinales > Pinaceae > Picea > Picea sitchensis. The sequence continues at coordinate 103,961 of SNQJ01S0021029.1, read as the reverse complement.
AGTTTCGTACAGAGACACAAAATTCATAGGGAATTTTTGGAGGACACTATGGAAGAAGCTAGGAACTAACTTGGCGTTTAGTTCTTCTTATCATCCTCAGACGAATGGACAAACGGAAGTGGTCAACAGAAGTCTAGGAGACTTGCTAAGAAGCTTGGTGACAGAGCACCACAGCAGCTGGGATAACATATTTCCATAGGCAGAGCTTGCATACAACGATTCGGTGAATCAGAGTACAGGAAAAAGTCCATTTCAGATTGTGTATGGGACACAACCGAGAGGAGTTTCTGAATTGCAAGATTCAGAACAGACTGCGACTAGCAGCGCTAGTGCAGAGGAATTCGCTGAAGCAATGAAGGAACTTCACCGTAGACTGAAAGAACGACTAATAGATTCAAATCAGGAATATAAACGCAGAGCGGATCCACATCGGAGACAACTTCAGTTTGAAGTTGGTGATCTAGTTCTGGCACATTTGAGGAAAGAAAGGTTCCCGAGGGGAACATACAACAACCTGAAAATGAAGAAAATCGGGCCATGCAGAGTCCTGAAGAAATTTAGAGAAAATGATTATGAGATTGAATTGTCGGATGGCATCGGAATATCTCCGATATTTAATGTTTCAGATTTATACCCATATAGGGATGAATAAGTAGAGAATGCAACTGAGCAACCAGTGATCCAGTGGACGAAGCAGATGCCGATTGCAGAAAATCCACAGATGGAGTGCATACTAGACAAGAGAGTGGGTAAGAAGACCAAAAGAAAGAAATACTTTGAGTATCTGGTCAAGTGGAAGAATCACCCAGTGGAATATGCCAGTTGGGAGAATGAAGAAGTGATATAGAAGCATGGACAGACCGTGCAGGAGCTCATGGACAGGAGCCCATGAAAATTTTCAAGCCAGGAAGTATGATGCAGGAGCATCGCCAACTCATCAAGCGAGCCAGCGTGAAGCGGAAGACAGGTGGACAAGCCAACACACATTTTGAAAATACTTTGGGAATGTTGTGCAAATTCTTTAATGAATCCATTTATGAAGGCGCACTTTGTATATTGTAATGGACCTTGAGCGGATAGCTCTCATCCTTAGGTAGATAGTCGACATTTAATAGACTTAATGCTGTTAGATAGGAAATTAATTCTAGATTTGATAGTTTAGAGTCCAAGAGGAAAACAGATATAGACACCCTCACTTGTACATTGTAACATTATTCAGAATGAATTCAGAAGCAAGAAGAGAAGAGCAAGCAGAGAGATTTGTATGAAGAACACCCATGTACCGAAATTGAATTAATAGAAGAAAGATTGATTCAAATCCATGGTTATGTGTCTATTCTCTGTGTATTGATGTTATACTCATGAATATTTGCTTCCTGTCATACATTTGCTTTTATATGTTGTGTATGTGATTTCATGGTTGAATTGAAGTCTGAGAGGGTGAGTGAATGAGTTTCAATTGTTTCTCTAATTGAGCCAGAGGATTCCTGCAAGGAGTGCAGTCGAATTGTCCGCAAGGAGTGCATTGACAGAAGGGTTCAATTAGAGTTATCTTTTGTTCTCATATCCTCGAAGGTGAAGTTAGGCACAGTGTCATGCAAGGAGTGCGCAGGCCAAGGAAAAACCTCAGGAGTGCGCAAGGTCGAAAGACTTCAACACTTAGGCAAGGTTGAAGGGTTGCCGCAAGGAGTGTGTGCAAGACGTTCCCAGAAGGACTTGAGAAGTCGAGAACAAGCTTAGGAGGAGTAGGCCTTCAAATTTGTCAAGGGATTGGACAAAGGAATCGTGCATTGAAGTGTTCGAGCAAGTGTTGAAATCTCGCGTGCAGGGGAACAAATCTTTGAGGAGGAAACACCTGTTTCATTTTGTAGGAATCGTCAAAGAGAGAACGGATGGCCGAAATCCTCTGAGGATATTTCGCGAAGTTCGGAGAGATGTTGGATCTTGTGCAGGCGCAGGAAGGTTTGAAGCTCAGGAGGAGCGTAACCATTGATCTGTGCCGCGCCATCGGATTTACACGTAGGATCGTGTATCGGGGACTCGCAAGGTGAAGTTCCAAAAGTTCGCAACGGGGATTGCGGTATCGCGAGACGCGATATCCCGATAAGTCACCGGACAGTGTGGGCCACAGTCAAGGTGACGTGAACAGGTGACGTGAGTTATCGGGGTTTCGCAAGAGAAAGCTCTAAGCATTGGACATCAGGATTCACGAATCCCGTGAAGTCCAAAATCCTGATGAGAGAAGGGATCGTTGAAGAGTCAACTTGCGAGCGTATCGGAATTTCGGCGCATCGGGACTCGGGAGTCGGAAAACCAAGCGCTTGATATCGCGAGTTACAAATTCGCGATAGAGCAGAAGTTTCGACAAGGCGAGAGAAATTCAGCCTTGACTGACCATCGGGTCTCAGGGATTAGAGAGCCCAACGATCGACAGAAAACTTGTGAAGCCGTGAGTTCCAATCCTCCGATAAGTCAAGAAAGGGGGGATCGCTTAGAGGAAAATCTGTGGGTGCAGATTCCCCGATAGGGAATAGAAGAACCTTTAGTGTTCTTCGGGCCAAGAATAGAAGAAGATCCTGTGTGAGCGGGCATGCCAGTGAGGGTGCGGCAGCATCAAGGCATCATGATGCAGGAGCATCGCCAACTCATCATATTCTGCCATTTCTAGCATTTTATTTCTGTTTTGCATAACTTTTTATATCTGGTATATTACAAGTGGTATCAAAGCACATTCCGTGGCAGAATTTGTGGGAATTTTTTTTCCAGGGTAGAGACATATTCCAGCGTCTTTAAGCCATAGAGATCTGTCGTTACAGAGGAAGCTGAGAAAGGTTTCAAAGTGCTGAAAGAGAAGATCACAGAGAAGCCAATTCTGGTCTTACCAAAATTTGGAAAAACATTTCAGGTGAGATTTGATGCAAGTGGATTAGCTATTGGAGCAATCTTGAGCTAGGAAAATAAGCCAGTTGCTTATTTCAGTGAGAAACTGAATGATGCCAAGAAAAATTATTCCATGTATGACAAGGAATTTTATGCAGTGATTCAAGCTTTAAAAAAATGGAGACATTATTTAATTCCTAAAGAATTTGTCTTGTATAGTGATAATCATGCTTTGCAATTTATTACTAGGCAAGAAAAGTTGAATCAAAAGCATGCAAAATGGGTAGAATTTATGCAGAACTTTACTTTTGTTATTAAACACATTGTTGGAAATGCTAACAAATTTGCAGATGCTTTGGCCAGAAGAAGTTTGATTGTACAGGAATTGCAAGTGGATACATTGGGGTTCAAATGCATCGAGGAGATGTATACAGAAGATCCAAATTTCAAGGGAGCGTATGAGGCATGCAAGAATCCTTTATTGGGAGAAAGAAGCCCATGGAATCGATATTTGATTCAAGATGGATTATTGTTCAAGGGGAGCCAATTATGTATTCTAAAGTGCTCGATGAGAGACAACTTAATGAAAGAAAAACACACTGGAGGTTTAGCTGGACACTTTGGTCGCGACAAGACATTTCCACAATTAAGCAATTCGTATTATTGGCCAGTCATGAGAGAAGAGGTGAACAAGTTTGTGAACAAATGTAGAGTTTGTTAGTATGAAAAGGGAAGACAACAAAACACTGGTTTGTATCAGCCATTTCCAATTCGAGAGAGGTCATGGGATGCAATCAGCATGGATTTTTTTTTGGGATTTCCTAGAACTCAGAGAGGAAGAGATTCCATATTTGTTGTGGTGGACAGATTCTTGAAAATGACACATTTCATACCATGCCAGAAGAAAAGCGATGCCACACACATCACCGATTTGTTTTTTTGAGAAGTAGTGAGACTACATGGATTGCCGAGGAGCATAGTTTCAAATAGGGACACCAAATTTGTGGGATATTTTTGGATGACTCTATGGAAAACTTTGCGAATGCACTTATCCTTTAGTTCAACATATCACCCTCAGACAAATGGACAAACTGAAGTAGTAAATAGAAGTCTGGGAAACCTACTGAGGAGTTTAGTCACTGAGCAAGGAAGACAATGGGATCAAATTCTGGCAAAGGCAAAATTTTCATTCAACAATTCAGTGAACATGAGCACAGGGAAGAGTCCATTCGAAATTGTGTATGGTATGCAACCAAGAGGGATTGCCAAATTAAGATATTTCAGCCAAGATGAGTTCAGAAGCACTGGAGCAGAGGCTTTTGCAGTAGAAATGCAAAAACTCCATGACAGAGTCATAGAGAAGCTACAGGATAGCAATAAAAAATACAAGAGAAAATTTGACCAGAGAAGAAGAGAAATTCAACTTGAAGTTGGAAATGAAGTTTTATCTCATTTGAGAAAAGAGAGATTCCCAAGGGGAATGTACAACAAATTGAAGATGAAAAAGATTGGGCCATGGAGAATTATCAGAAAATTCACAGCCAATGCTTATGAGATTGAGTTGCTGGACTTCATTGGGATATCACCGATATTCAATGTTGCAGACCTATATCCTTACCAGAGGAATGAAGTAGGAGAGGTAGATGATCAGAAAGAGATTCAGTGGGAAGAGTAATTGCCCGCATCAAAAATACCTCAGATGGAAAAAATCATTGAATAGAGGGATGGAAACAAAACCAGGAGGAAAAGATATCCTGAGTACTTAGTGAAGTGGAAATACCATCCAAGGGAAGATGCAATCTGGGTCACAAAACCTGATATTTTGAAGCATGGAACGACAGTGCAGAAGCTCATGTACATGATTCCATGAATTTTTTTAACTAGAGGAGTATGATGTAGAAGCATCACCTTCACAGTCATCAGTGCACATGTGGAGGACAAAAGAATGACATTTCAACAAAGCCAGAAATTCAAATCGAGCATTAACTCAAAATTTATTTGGGTTGTTGAGATATTTTGTTGAGAAAATTCTAAAATCGTAACTTGTTTCTAAAGTATTTAAGGACTATAAGAAATCACATACATGGAGTGTTGACTCTGTCTGATAGTAATTAGCAGTTATCGCAATAGGACTGAGTAGGTAATAGTTTTAAGTCTGAATTGATAGATTTCAGGAAGAGGATGAGAGAGCTCAGGGAGCCGGTCCTTAAAAATTTTCATTTTCATTGTAAGAGTAGATCAAGATGGATAGCGTAGAATATAACAAAGTAGAACAGAATAGCAGGAACACCATGTAATTTTCATTTTTCAGTAATGAATAGAACAGACGGGAGATTGTCATATATCTGTATTCATTTATTGTTTAAAGAAAAGTGTGTTGTATTCTCTGTGATGTTCATATTTTCATTTTCATTTCCTGTTGAGAGTGGAGAGAATGACTGTATGATTCTATAATGAAAATGGATAAGTTTCATTTGTTTTTCTACCAAACCGTGTATGCAAGGAGTGCATTCCCCAACGCAAGGTGTGCATTAACTAGATCTCGGAATGATTCAAAGAGGGAGGTTCAGAGGAGAACAAAGAGGCTTGATATTCCAGGTGCAAGGAGTGCATAGAACTTAGAGCCGACTAAGTTCGAAGAAACAACAAAGAAGAATGCCAGGAGGCCGTGAGGTATTTTCTTTTAAAGAAAATCCCTTTGAATCTGAGTTATTCAAAATCCTCGAATGCAAGGTGTGCGTAGGATTTCGAATATTTAAGGATAAGAAGCTCAGGAGGGAGTGTGTTTTCATTCACAGTTATCGAACTGAAGAAGGACTGAAGATTTAGTCCTTGACACTTAGAATATTTCCTAAGTCTTGGAAGAAAAGTCACAGAAGCTCATGGGGGAGACCACAGTAACTGTCAGATCTGAACGTAGAGAGTCGATAGTTGTTGGATCTAGAAGAATGAAGAGGAGTTGAATGGACAGTGGAAATACTTCGAGAGGAAGTGTCGATCTTCTGATAGTCGTCAGATCTGTGGAAGCAGCGTAGACTTTAGTGCCTTGTGCCCAAAGGAAGATTTCAACATTTGGTGTCTAGTGGAACAAGGGTGAAGTTCCTTTGGACTCACATGTTGCAAAATCCCAATGACTGTCAGATTTCATGGAAGACACCCATCAAGTAGGGAAGAGATCGAGAGTTGGGATACGTGGTGAGTAGTCGGTGTTTGGGAGAATCACCAAAAGAATCAAGACCATCCATCGTGGAGAGGACAGGTGGCGACAAGATCTGATCGACAGGGTGACTCACGAGGAGAAGAGCGGAGGATTCATGAGAAGGAAATCTGAAAATCATCCAAACCGTCCCTCAGGAAGAATAAGATAGAGGATCCTAATTTTTGGTCAAGGGGCAGCGAAGACCATCGATCCAGTGCGAAATGATTTTGGAGCTTCGACGTTCGGGGAACTGAAGGTGCAAGACCTTTGGTCTCTTAAGCTGCGAAACCATGAAGTGCGAAACCCCGACGCGCTCAAGGTTTGACCCTAGGTCACGGGACCGGGTCATATGGTGATTCACTAAGGGAGGTGTTAAAATAATGTGAGGTCCTTTCAGAGTTCAAAACTCCGGGAGTGGAGAGAATGTTCGTGGGTTTGTCGAACCATGAACTCTGATAGACCTTTTAGTGTATACGCGTGGTCACGTGAGGTAGGATCTGAGAACCTTAAGCCCCCAATCGATATTCGGGGATTCAAGTTGCAAAGGAATGGGACACTTGACTATAGAAGTTTCGATCTACGAAAAGCGCTTTTTGGTTTAGCGTGAGGTCACGACGAATGGTCTGATGGACTGATATTTAATCACATGCTAATCATCGTTAAGCTCTTTTCGACATTCGATGGTTGAAGAGACAAGGATTTCTCCCTCGAGAAATCTCGAATCACGAAATGCGAAACATGCCTTATGGGTAAGGTCATGGTCATAAGGACGATCACATGAAGGGGGAGCTTGTGCTTGATGCTGAAGTCTTCACACGCGAGTTCTAAACAAGAGGACATGTGGATCTTATTTACAGGGTTCCAGTGAGGACCCGAAACAGCTGTTCCAACTCAGAGTTAGAGGACGATCCAATGATTGGGATGTCATGGACCCCACTGGAGTAGGGGGTTTGCATCAATTAGTTTGTGTAATTGTCCAAAATATAAATCCGTTTATATATTAACAGTTTGTGATTAGTTTGTGATTAAAATATAACAAATATGTTGATATGTTATAAAGTGTTTGTGTTAATAAAATATATTAACACATAATATATTTTATTATTTGTTAATAAATTAACACGTAATATTTTGTGTTAACAAAATATATTAATACATATGTTATGTGATATAACATAACACATGTGTTATGTTACATAACATAAATCAACTAAAAATAGATATAAATATGAGTAACTAATCACGTTTGATGAACTTGTGATTAGTTTGTGTAATTGTTCAAAATATAAATTTGTTTATATATTAAGAGTTTGTGCTTGTGATTAAAATATAACATATATGTTGATATGTTATAAAGAGTTTGTGTTAATAAAATATATTAACACATTATATATTTTATTATTTGTTAATAAATTAACACATAATATTTTGTGTTAACAAAATATATTAACACATATGTTATGCTATATATATGAGTAATTGTTTGATTAGTTTGTGTAACTTGTGATTAGTTTTTATAATTGTTCAAAATATTATATTCTGATTATAAAAATGTTTCTTTATGTTTATTTGTACATTTGTTAATATTTGTACATTCTTATTATAAAAGTGTTATAAACTTATGTGCATAAATGTGTTATATAGTTTGGTACATGTAGAAGAAATCTTTCCGTTTATTTCAAATTTTTTAATATTTGTACATTCTCATTATAAAAGTGTTATAAAATTCCGTGTATAAATGTGTTATATAGTTTGGTACAAGTAGAATAAATCTTTATGTTTATTTCAAATTTGTTAATATGTGTACATTGTGATTATAAAAGTGTTATAAAATTATGTGCATAAATGTGTTATATAGTTTGGTACATGTAGAAGAAATCTTTATGTTTATATTTATGTTTAATTTAAATTTGTTAAAATTAGTATTTAGATTTTAGATTTGGTATGTGCACATTTGTTTTTGTCAAGTTTAGTTTTAAAGACAATATTTTATTGATCTATTGTTTGACCACATAATTTATTATGTGGTTTAATTCAAATAAATTTATGCTTATAAATATTTTTGGTTCTTTAGGTTATATTCAAATATTATCCAAATATTATCTCACGAACATCATCTTAATCTTTTTAATAAATTATATTTCTTCTAAA
>SNQJ01S0021029.1:49660-95632 GCA_010110895.2 Picea sitchensis | reverse complement strand
CAATATGGATTTAGTTAGTTTGATGTAGACATTTAACAATCAAATATTAAGTTTTTAAATTTGATATAGACATTTAACAATCAAATATTAAGAATAGAGTAATCATTTAAGTGGTTAGTCTGTGCCTAAGAAGTCGGCGAGGAGCTGAATCTATTGTCTTTCACTCCCGTGTTAAAGACTTAGATTCAAATGCCCTAATTTTATGTGCATAGATAATATCTTATTAAAATTGGTTGTGACTTGTCTGTGGTGGCCAAGTCATGGGTACACCCATGGCTTGGCCACATGGTTGGCCCCCGCGACCAAGTCATAGTCATTTCAATTAGGTTTTAAAATTTGATAAAGACATTAAACAATCAAATATTAAGAATAGAGTAAGCATTTAAGTGATTAGTCTGAGGAGTCGGCCAGGAACCGAATATATTGTCTTTCACTCCGATGTTAAAGACATAGGTTCAAATGCTCTACTTTTCCGTGGATAGATAATCTCTTATTAAAATTGGTTGTGACTTGGCCGCAGGGGCCAAGCCCATGGAAAAGCCATGGGTACACCCATGGCTTGGCCACATGGTTGGCCCCACACGACCAAGCCACAATCATTTCAAACATTTTGTATTTCATAAAAAATTCAAACTGCCCAAGTTTTAATTTCAAAGGTCTTTTATTTTATAAATATTTCAAATCTTTAGGAATTCAATTTATAAATCAAGTATTATCTACCTTATAATTTGTAAAGGAATATTTTTGAAATATACATACAATGGAAAATATTTAAAACATATATATGTAATTTTTTTTTCTTAAATTTAAAAATAAAATAGGAAGATAATTTAGAAATTACTTGTTTATATGTTCAAATTATACACACAAGCAATAAATATATAAACAATATGAATTTACTTAGAAATGAGAATTTGATATATAGACATTAATAAATAATTTATAAACAATATGGATTTAGTTAATTTGATATAGACATTTAACAATCAAATATTAAGTTTTTAAATTTGATATAGACATTTAACAATCAATTTATAAATCCATTTTTACATAAGTAATATTATAGTATCATAAGTTTCTTAGAAAGTTTAGCTTACAAAGTTTCTTACAATGCCTTCTTTACTATTGAATTATATTAACTCTTTCATAAGTTATGTTGTTTTCAATCTTTTTGCACTTGATGCTACAAATCATTGCTTGTAGGTTTTTAATTTAATGTGAATCTAGATTATAAAATGTATTCAAAATATTTTGATGAGATTAAATATTGGTTGTATGGTTTAAATAATGCAACTAGATTATGTACAGCTTCGTTATAAAGTTTATTCAAACTATCGAGGATATTGAAGGAGTCCTACACATGAAATACATGAAATGATGTCCTTATTAGATGGGATTCTCATATTATAAATGAAATGATGTCCTTATTAGATGGGATTCTCATATTATAAATAAAATCCATGGGATCCCTTGATCTATAACACCTTGAATACCATTGCACCACTTCTCAACAAGTGAATGCATATGGTATGTTTGTTGCGTGTACAAGGATAAATTTCCCTCAATCACTTAGACACCTTTCATTTACGAATGTCAATTTTCCCAAGGAGACAATACCTTTGATTGAAGGAGTCCTACACATGAAATCATGTCTTTATTAGATGGGATTCTCATGTTATAAATAAAATCCAAAGGATCCCTTGATCTATAAAACCTTGAATACCATTGCACCACTTGTCAAGAAGTGAATTCATATGGTATGTTTGTTGCATGTACAAGGATAAAATTCCCTCAATCTCTTAGACACCTTTCATTTACAAATGTCAATTCTCCCAAGGAGACAATACCTTTGATTTTTTATGCAAGGAAAATAACATGGAATGTATTTCATCCAACCACACTACTTTGGGCATGTATGGCCCTATATTGGATTTGATTTATAGATATATTCTCTCTTAGTTGAGGCCTCAAACAAAAATTTCATTCAAAAACTCAATGACTAACATGATTATATAATTCACACCAAGTTTTTCATTTTTCATGTTCATTTAATAACAAGAGAAATAAATATGCATTGCTAAGAGTCATTTATATTTGGAGTAGATTGACCAAACACATCTTGAAACCATCTAGTGATACCTAATGATAATGGGTAAGTAAATACCCCCCTATGCTTAACATGATTATGTAATTCAGGCCAAGTTTTGCATTTTTTTGTGTTCTTCATTTAATCACAAGAGAAAGAAATATGCATTGCTAAGAATCATTTATATTTGGACCAGGTTGGCAAAAAACATCTTGAAACCATCTAGTGATACCTAATGATAATGGGTAAGTAAATATCCCCCTATGTTTTAGATTTCCTACATATTGTCATGAGTCTTGGTCACATCTCCGTGTAAGACATGTGTGACCTACTTGTGTAGTTTTGGTTTTTCCTTGAAATTCATCCGATCAACATTTAATGTAATATGCTTGGCTTTTTAGTCAGTAACTCACTGAATTTCAGTTTCTAGAACAATCAAGTTCAACACTCACTTTTGATATGGATTTTCTTCTAAACCATAGACTCTTATCATAGTAAACTACTCAAAAAGGAACCAATCTCCCACTTTGGTGGTCTTTTGCAATTGTAGTGACCCTTTGACTAAAGGAATAATTATAACTAATACTTCATTTTGGATAATAAAGTCTAATATATAAATAAAAGAGTTTACATACTACAAAAATCCTTCACTTGTGACATGATCTTCTTACCATAGGCAACCACTCAATGGTTGGGAAAGCAACATGTTGGATGGTCATTCACCCTCCTAGACTTAAAATAACTCAGATGTGAGTAGTTTTAATGGATTAACATATGGATCAAGTCAAACTGGTACCTGAATGACCTGGTACCCCTAAAATTAAAAAAATGTTTGTGCGTTGTATTTGCCAAGAACTTGCAAAAGTCAAACATTATGAAGGTTTGATTATCGAGGCGTGACAAGGCTACTAGGAGACCCAAAAAATAATGATATCCATTATAAAACTATTATAAATAGAAACAAAATTTGAAACATAGGGATTATATTCACTAAAGTCATTCCCTCAACCTCCATAACAGATACATGAAAACATAGGTAGTATATTCATTGTTATAACATTGGAATATGTTATAACATATTACAATGAAATATATGTTATATAGTAACATATGTTATGACATATTACATTGTAATATGTAATGGAAAATTTGCATTAATATAACAAATCAAATAGAAAACAAATAGTGAAACATAGGTAGTATATTCATTGTAGTCATTCCCTCAACCTATAGAATAGATACACCGAAATATGTAACAGTCGCTTCGCATTGATAGAGAAATTGATAAACGACATCAATATTTCATGTTAAAGCCTCATTTACAAAGCTAGCAAAAATGCAATTTGAACTTGCATCATCATTCTTGTGATTAGTTACCTATACCTTAGATTGAAATTCTACACTCTTAAATATATTGTAATATTCACATAGCTCATATGAGTAAGATATGAAGTTGATTCCATTGCTTTAGCTCTCTCTTAATCAGATTAAGTAAAACCCATATGTATTGGATAAGAGTATATACCCTTTGACAGACCCTTGTTAATGATCTATTACCCTTTGTATTTACACAAGCATTTAATTGACGATGAGCTTCTATTAACCTTTGTATAAGATATTAGTTGAAGATGGTGATGTGTTACCCTTTGTATTTACACAAGAGTTGGATTCACCTGGCCAATTCTTGGTTGTCCACAGGGTTTCTAACAAGATGGATCTACCAAAATGATTCAAAGGCCATTCTCAACCCCTCTATCAACGAGGTCACTAGAAGAAGGTTGGTAATCATATAAACAATGCTTTATAACCACATATAAATGAATGTTTAGTAGCATCAAATCATCTAATCAGAGACGCTTAGTATATAAAAAGGTCCATCATAAACATAATTCCAACAACTTGGAATCATATAATACATTTTCTCTATTAATGCCCCCCTCCAAGTGTAATATTGACCAGTTGATACTTAGTGCCATTTCTTTGTAGATAGAAGATTTATTCCATCCAACCAAACATAGCATAAATATAATCATTGTTTTCCATGGACTTTTCTCCATACTTGTTGGATGCATGAAATCTGATTGCCCATATAGATAACTGATACTCCGTTACCAGACTTTGACCCATGTACTATTGGTGGATTTACCAAGGTTATTTGTGCTAATATTAAGGAGACAAAATATATTTGAAATGGGCATGGGTAGTGGAGTTATGCATCACCCTATTATAATTGTGTCTAACATAAAGAATATTTCTATTAATTTTGTCTTATTTTTTTTTCTTTCTTCATATTTTTGTTGGTCAATGTTGGAGATATTAACTCATACTTGCATTGTGCTTAAATTTTCATGAATTTCCAAAGGATATATATTGGGGAGAGATGTCGACATGGGATTCTCTAAACATTCCTCACAAACAATCTAAATTCTCTCGAGAAGGAAGAATAAGAACTCCTTCTTCAACTAAGACTCTGAGTGACCAACAACAATCTCATTAGAGGAGATTTTCAAATGAGTTTAAGAATAGATCAATTGAAGAATGTGCTCAAGAAAGTGTTATGGATGCATCCTTCTTAGATAGGTTTCTCCTCGATACTCCTACACCTGAGAATGTAGGGAATACCTCAGGACAAGAGAACATTTCTCGTAATTTTCTTCGATTTTATTTATTTTTGTTGTATTTTTGTGTATTTAAATTTATGTCATGTTAAATGTTGTAATTACTTTCAAATGTGTGTGCAGACAATGGGTTTAGAGAAAGGGACGAAAATGAAAGAGAGAATGCTTGTCACGAATATTCTAATGTTGGTGCAAAGGGTGAAGGTGGAATTAGGAGGTCGCATTATCAAGAAACACAAGATTACATGCCTATGTCCACTTATCTTTCGGATGTTGGAGATGAACTTCACTCGGAAGGGATTATTGAAGAAATGACCCTTAAGCGATGCTCAGGTGTTAAAAGGAGGTTGGAAAATGATTTGATGGTCTTGGAAATCCCTCAGTGGAGGAAACAAAGCTTGCAGATTGATTTTCATTCATTGCAAAACTTTATGGACACATACCAAGAGATGGGGCCAACCATTGATAGTTTTTTCGATCTAATGAGGTAACGAAAGTCAGAGGTGATGGGTCCTGATCAATGGGAGATAGTAAAAAATAAAGTTTCAAAAGAAGACACAATTTTGATGTTTAACTTTAAAGATGGGCCAAAGAGGAAGATGTTGAAGGTCCAATATTTTAAGCACCTCAACATTGCACGACATCTGTATAACAGATTTTTGGCAGCATATGAGAAATTGTTGTGGAACAATGAGGTTGCACAATATTATGCAAGACACTTTTATGTAGAGTTTTTCTTTCACATGCACCCTCATTATACTAGTCTATCGTCCAATTATTATGGGACCGGTAAAGTACAGACATATGATCGTAAAGGGGCATATCGAAATGAAACATTTCTCAGGCCTCCAGAAGCTTTAGTACCTCATCCAAAAAGGGATTTTGCTTCACATTCAGAGTTGCAAGCTAGATGATAGGTTGGAAAAGAGGCTAGGAATGCAATCGGGGAAAATTTGGAAGCGGTTTTTTATGGTGTTGATGTTGGCATGAATCGTCAGCGAGTGGAAGCCAATTATAGAGCCACATTTGTTTATAAAAAAGATACGGACTTAGATACCATGTCATTAGAAGATGTTAAGGAGTATGCAAAACTTTTCCGTGATGGTTGGAAGAAGGTCATTTAGAATAATAACCTGAACAACAGATTGGTATGTGTATCAGTTAGTAAATGTTTGACGCATTTTAGGATAGTTTACTTCTAATTCTAGATTTAGATATCATTAGATATCTATAGAAAAAATTCAGTTGTTATTGTCATTAATTACAGTTTGGAGATATGTTAAATGAATCTCCAGTAGATAGGGGATTTGATTCTGCAAGTTTAAATTTGGATGGGTTGAATGAGGTATGTGTTTTTTAATATCTACAGATGAGCACTTTAGTTGTCCAATATCCAATCTTTTGAATAAGAGATCAACAATATTCATAATTTTGTATAAATGTGAACACATTAAATACTAGATTTAGTACTTATTTGTGTTGTACACATATCCCTATTCCATCTCCTACTACTTGGGTAGGCTTGTCTCAATTCTCATTGGGAGACTCTGAAGAGGGTGGAAGTTCACCAGTATCAATTTAATGTGTTATAATCATTTAAATTTAATTTTAAAATTTTAAAATTTTAAATGTGTTATATAGGGTAATGTGGAGAAGAGAGTATCTTTGAGTGTGCTTTGGAGGGATATTGGGATTGAGGAGGAAGTGAAGGAAGAACCCAGATTTGGGAAGGATGCATCCATTCAGGATGATTCATAAATGTATTTTTTTTTACTTTTATCAATTTTTTGTTTTCTCAAATATTTAGTTTAGTCTTTCCTATTCAATGTTTTAATCAATTATTTTGAAATATATAGAACCCCTAGATAATCTTATCCATGTCTTAAATGGTGTACATTTAAACTTATTTAAGTTTATATCATGATGAAGACCTAATTTTGAACTTGAACATTTGATTATTTGAGAAGAGACTCTATCCCACATCAGAAAAGGGAAAGTTTCTAAATTTTCTTCAATTGCATTCCTTGGTTTCTTGTCCAAGAATGGAGTAGTATGGAAATTTGTGTTTTCTACATACAACGAAGTGAATTCATTTTTGTCATGGTATTGTCAAACTCTTAATTAAATTGGTTACTAATCACAAAAACCAACATTCAAGTATATTTACAAATAATCTATGCATATGCATATGTGAGCTAGCTCAGACATATTGTATATGTGAGATAGCTCACAGATAATTTCAAAGAGCATTTGATTATATGTAATATGAATACATCCCAAAGAAATATTTAAATGGTTTTTGAAGAATGCCTTAATATACGTGTACAAATTTTTGTTTTCTTCATGTACATGCAAGATTATATGAGAAAATTTATTCCACCGTAGAAAGAAGAGATAAGTATTTTCTGGAAGAATGGTTTTTAAAATGGATATTTGTGAACGTTTTTAGATATAAGTAGTTTTTTGGAAGAATGTTTTAATATGGATATTTATGAGTCCTTTAGTTTGAAAGGGTATCATGAAATTTGATTATATGACCACTGCAGAAGAGGACATAAGTATTTTACTGCTGAGGAGATTAGTATTTTAATGATGTGTAAATATGATCAAATAACATCACATGGGATGGGAATTTCACCTGAAGGATTTGGGACGTTATCCACAAGAAGATAAATATTTATTGGAAGAATGATTTAATAATATGGATATTTGTGAACTTTCTTCATACACAATTCTATATTTATTTTGATATTATTATCTAACTCTAACTCTGAACAATTTTTTTTTACCAAGAACACAATTTTTCTCTTTAAATTTTTTTAAGATTTTACAAATTGTTTAAATCATGCATTAATGTGGAGAGTAACTATATTATGTTTAACTGTGGTTGGGTACATGTTATTATTTCTTATTGTTTATTTAATATTTAATTAAAGTATATATGCTAATACATGTGTTATTTGTTTTTTTTATTATTGTTTTTTATTGTTTCAGATGTTTAAATTATATTTGGTGGAAAATATGTTTACATTATATTTGGTGGGAAAGAGTATGTTGGAGGATGAACTCTTTTGGTATATATGTAAATTTTGTTGTAATCACAATTTTTGAATTCTGTTTTATTTTGCATGTTTGAATTGTAAATTTTTTATTTTTGAATTCTGTTTTTTTTGCAGATTTGAATTGTAGGTATGAAGTGATCTATGTTAAAGTGATGGCTTAGAGTCCATAATTTTGGAGTTAAATGTATTTTTTTTTTTATCATCCTAAAATGGATGTCGAAACTATGTAGTTGGCAGTGTAACTATTCACACTTTGATATATATATATATATATATATATATATATATAATTGATATTTTTGGAATTCAAAATATCAATTTATTGTCTCATATTTGATTTCTCTTATATTGTTAAATGTTGAAATAAAATTGCTTTGTTGTTAATTTGTTAAGTACCATTACTAATGTAAGAATAACTTTGTTTTGGTTTGGTTCAAGACTTCGCTTGATAGATTGTGGTGGTATGACCAATGCTCAAAGGTGTTTGCACTAATTTTGTGGATAAAAGGTGTCAAATTTGTTAGTTTTGAACTAATGTCTTGTATATTCTCCTTTTTACACTACATTAAATTAAGCATCAAACTCTTAAATAATTTTTTACTATGTATTAATTTAAATGCTTGATTTTATGTTCACTATGGACTGTTCAAAAACAGATGACAAAAATCAACATATTTCATTGTGGACAGTTCTTGGGCCTATGGGGACTAATAAAATTCAACATATTTCATTGTGGACTAATAAAATTCAACATAAAGTTGAACTCTTGGTGCTATACTACTATGTATTAATTTAAATGCTTCATTTTATGTTCACTGTGGACTGTTCAAAAGCACATGATAAAATTCAACATATTTCATTGTAGACTGATAAAATTCAACATAAAACTAAACTCTTGGGCCTATACTACTATGTGTTAATGTAAATGCTTCATTTTATGTTCACTGTGGGCTCTTTAAAAACATATGATAAAGTTCAACATATTTCATTGCGGATTGTTCTTAGGCCTATGGGGACTGATAAAATTCAACATATTTCATTGTGGAATCAAAAAATTCAACATAAAGATGAACTCTTGGGCCTATGGGAATTATTATTACTCATTCACTACTTTTCCATAAAAAAAAAATTGATGGTTCCGGGAGATTCCAAGGTCACTATCGACTAGATAAATTTCAAATCCAACCTCAACCTGGTATATCTCAACAACTAAAAAGACAACATCATAAGATTAAATAATATATTTGAATTTATCAAATTTATGCACGTACATAGACAATTCAACAAACTAACACACAATATCAGAATCTTAAACAATAAATTTGAATCTATCAAATTTATGCGCATACATAGACAGTTCAACAAAGTACATAGATTTGATTCTAAATAGAATAACAATGAAACTGTTCTTTTCACGTGGAAAAAAAGAAAGAACTAAGAAAATTAGTGTAAGAATGGATTAGAATACATAGAAAGAAAGAATCACTTGAACAAATGGAAGAATGAAGAAAGCCACTATAAATAATACAAAGTAAGACACACACACACACACACACACACACACACAAGGGGCTCTACACACACATGAATTTGAACCTAGGACATTTACATGGTATTTATCATTTCAATATTTTCAGAGAGACACGGTCTCACTCATGCAATATTTTTTCTTGTATTGATTTTACTTGCACTATGTTTCTTTATATGAAATATTTGATGAAATAATTTCAATATACTATTTTCTTGATTTCAAAAAAATCATCAAATTTTATAACTTTTCTTTTGAAATTTCACAATGAAATATTCAAGAAAATGTGAAATAAAAATTATAGTTTCTCACTTATAATTTAAATTTTGTTTGATTTGGAACTATGGTTGAAAATAGGCAAAACAAGTCATCAAATTTAATATAAGTCCAACAATGAAAGTAGTCAAAAAAAGTCATCAAATTTAATATAAGTAAGCGATCTTCATTAAAATTTATATTGATATTCATAAATACATGTAATTTCAATGCAAAATAAGAAAATTTAGAATGTACATGTGCCACTTGTTTAAAAACATCGTAATGGTATTCCATCTTCAATTATTCATTCATGATCGACTTTGGACATTCTCCATTCTCCATTTTCTATTTTTTTTTTATTGAGCTATTATTAAATTTATGCACACTACACATATCAAATGACTATATTGACAACTTGTGACATCTGACTGGTAGTCTTAAAAGTTAACATGATTATTAGTTTGATGGGTTTCTTGAAAAAAATATCCTTTCAATACAATGGATCATCTTTCATATATAAAACCATTATCATCAAAATCTTCTAATAGCCTCATATTTTGTTATGTGCATCGCATCAAATAATATTTCACATTGTTCGTGTTGTCTACAGGTGCAACCATGGCAAAGACATCTCTTGCAAATAATCGGATATATTGGACAACAAATAGTTTGTGTTAGATTATCACACAAGTACATCTATAAGTTATTTGAAAAACTTTAAACATAAAAATTATCTTCTCTAACAAGATCAGAAACTCTATCGCCATCAAATAACACTATAGTTTCATTTGATTCCATCTCCTCTGGGCTTGCAAGTGGCATTTTCCCTTTTACATTAAGTAAGGTATGTTTCCAAGCTTTAACATATTCTGCATTTTTCGTTTTCACAAATATCTATGGATTTTGTGTCCTCTATGCAAACTGAACAAAAACAAGACTCATTTCTTCTATCAAATGAAAACACATTTTGATAACAGTTTTTTTTTAACTGGATGTATTTTTTGTGTCCCAGGTATCATATTGGTCTCATATGAGATTTCTCTATTTACATATTGGATTCCAACATACCAAAAAAACATGCACAAGACAACAACTTGTTAACTTTAAATATCTCAAGAAAATGATTGAAGATTGAATATAAATTTGAACACATTCAAATAAAAATATCTTGTGTACATGTGTAACATTTATATATAGACACACCTATGCACATCACTTGATAGATTATATTCATGGCTTAGCGTTATTTTTCACCATTCAACAACTTGTTCATCAGATTCAAATCGATCGGCATGAGGGTTCATATCATACCTTAGAAGTTTTTGTTTTACACATGCCCCTCCACCCTCGTGCTCTTCTTTTCCATGACTAGTCTCAAAAAAATTCCAACAATGTGTAATTTTTTATTTTTTATGAAGATGACATAACCAATAGAATGATCATGAATATTTGAACTGACTCGAACACCCATATGACCATATCCAATATTGATTGAAACTGATTTTGTTTTCTTTCAATGAATTATAAAATTTATCAAAACAATGTTGTACATAATGTGTGTCATGTGCTTATCATCACTTATATAAAAGTGATATTCTTTAATAACATGTCAATTTTTATTGGTGTTTTCTATGTTATCAATACTTCTTCGAGCATGTCTATATAGAATGTGGACAAATATCGTGACTTGATCAGAATGATAATATTCACTCTGTATTTCTTTTTGTGCAGCGAGTGTGTAATTCTCTGCAAAATCAACTACAGACAAATTTTTCCCTCGTGGAAATACTTCACAGGATTTTTTGAATTTTAGGTCTTTCCATCGAGTTCTATGTGAATGTTTGGTGTATTTATAAATTTCTTCCTCAAAGTTATTAAAAAAATATATCACACAGATTTTATCTACTTTCAAATCAATCCTTTTGGAAATAACATTTGAAGAATGTGGAGCCATGTTGTTGATATATTCATATCTCTTCCAATTGACTGTTATATTAGAAAATGATTTATCATTCATATCAATATGACACTTGATTTAAAAAAATTAGATTTCCACAACGATCACATTTCTTTCCACCAACACATTGTTTTTGGTAAAATAAATCATCACCTTCTCTTTCACATATAATTTTAGATATAAAAGCATGGAATGTGGAAGGAGGAGGTGAACTTGGCCATAGATTTTTACCAAAATCCAAAAAAGTGTCATAATACAACTCAAATTCCACATGATAACGACAACAGCAAGTGTCACAAATAGTGATGGGTCTAACAAACCATGGTTTTTGTTGCACAAATGTATTGATGAAAATTTTAATTTCTTTGTGCTCTTCTTTGAACTTATTGAACAATTCTATTTGTGTCATTGACAATATATGTTTTGGATGTTCTTCATATTGTTTCCATTCTATTCTTCATCGCAACACATCCCTTGTATGTGGTGAAACAAGAGATTCTTCCAACCAACAATTAAGGGCCAATTCTTTAACATTTTATGCAAGTCTATCTTTGTAGGGTTGTCTAGAAATCATTGTCCAACAAGCCACTTCATCATTTGCATCTATTTGCAATAGAAATTTTCTATGTTTGTGTAATGTTTTTCTTGAAGCTCCGATCGTTTTTTCCATGTGTCGTGTCAAACGATCTTTTATATTGCTAGCTGAAAAAACAGTTGTTTGTATCGCTCTACGTGCAACACTCACATATTTTTTTCGATATTTTCCAAAAGCTTTTAATAAACTAGTTATATTTTCAAAGACATTTTGTTTCACCTTTGTATCTTTTGTCGACTTTTAAATACCCAATAATGATGTAGCTTCTTTTAACTTTATTGACCTTATTAGACATAGTAAAATTTGAGCTTGTACTATTACTGATTCGTCTTTAAAAAAAATGTTATACATATTCTTAGTTCGATATCTTATATAATTCTTAGATTTTTTCTTCCCAAATTTGTGAGTATCAACATTTTCTAATATTTCATCATCAATGTTGATAGATTCCCCTACATATTTCAATTTAAAGTTTATATTAAAAAAAAAAACCCGAACATAAATTCACTAAACTATATATACAAGTGTTCATCTTCTATTATCTAAATTTATGTACATACCTATAAGTGATTCGTATTCTTCTTCAATTTCAGTATCAACGTCTTCCAGTTCAATTTTAGTTTCAACGTCTTCTTCCACATTATGAGACAAATCTATTTATGTTTTTTGAAAAACATCAATTTGTAATTACAATCAATTATATTAAACTTGATATTTTAAATTTGAATTCTATACTTTTAATATAGACAATATATGCATGCATACCATACCTCATTGGATTTCTTCTTGTTGAAAAACTCTATTTACATTATCATCGTTTATTTCTTCAATATTTTCAAGTTCTCGTTTCTTTCTCCAATAATGCTCTTTCCTTTGTTCTTTATGGAGAGTATCATCTTGAGTGCAATAAAATTTCTCTTGTGCAAACTTTTGTTTTCCCATGACTTTTATAGTTATCTGTAAAATATATGTTCAACAAAGACTTCACCTTGAAAAAATTCTCAACATTTATCTTTAAACATATAAATTGTTATTCCAATAAAAAGTTGAACAAACATCAATTACCTTATTCAACAAAAACCAAAAAGATGATTCGAAACTTTGTTTAGGTGCTCTAGAAAACCATCAAACAAAGGATGAATGGTGTTAAATGTGTTCGTATGAAAGCGTTTTTACACGATTTCGCGCAAAATGAAACGATATGACATGTCTTTTCATTTTTTTCGACCGACGGAATTCACTCAACCTTCATTCAGCCAAAATAAGGTTTTTTCAGCCAAAAACCTTGGAAAACGTTTATTTTACATGGTTTCCATTACAATTTATTCTTTCGGTCGAAAGATTCTTTCGCCTAAAAACTAGAAATTGGGACTCTAAACAGAAAATAGAGAATTTCCCCAAGCTTACCTGAACTTTGGAGGTTGTGGACTCCTACAAATACTAAGAATTTGGTTTCGAAAATGACATTAGCATTTGCAAAATTGAATCTACTTTCAATTCCTATAATTTGTTTTCATTTTCATTATTTGTGTTTAATTTTATTGAATTTAAAAAAAAAACACTACATAATATTTTCAGAAGACATTATGATTCAGTGAAATGAAATATCCATATCTCTAAAAATGCACAGTGAAAAATTACGAATATTTTGAAATATTCGTAAAATCTAAAAATATATGTATCTAGAAATATCTGTATCCATATCTTTTGAAAAGCTATACATGTTTGTCTTATGCTCTTTTTATGTTTATGCATAAATAATTTATTATTTTCAATAGAATATCTAATGAATGCGTAATACATGGTTGATACCTCAAACATACTCCCTCTAATGGTGATATTTGGCCTCCAATGGTAATATGGGTTCTCTTAGGAGGTTTCATGCACGGGGGATGGGTTTGAGGAGAGGAAAACAAAGGAATTAGGCTCCAACTGAAGATTCTAGGGATTATGGACCATGAACAACATTCAAACCACCACGTGGACCCTCTAAAAGGGATATTTGATATTTAACTCGAATATGGTTTCTCCTATAATGTCATGAATAGTAGGGATGGGTCTCAAGGCCTTGCCAATGAGTGTGAGATAAAAATAATTCCCTTAGGCCCTAGATGAAGCTTCTAGGGACCAAGGGTGATGAATAAGGCCTCAAACCACAAAACTTCCATGTATAGGGGATCATTGTTCTTAGTGTGGGATATGTGTGCCACTATCAAGTTTTGAGCACTAGGGATGGGTTTTGAATCATCCTTGGGGAATAAAACGAGGGAATAATTCCCTAACTTAATATTCTTAAGATAATGGGTCATGCTCAAGTCCACAAACCATGATATAAACCCTTTAAAGTGGATCTTTCACACACAAGTTGGATATAGGCATGATTAGGATTTTGTTTGCAATACAGATGGATGTCATGGCATTGAACATAATCGAGAGATAAAAACAAAGGCCTTATACTATAAATGGATCTCCAAGGCTAATTGGCTACAAACATGACCTCAAACCATAACATGGGACCTTTAGAGGTGCTCTTTGGCCTCAAAGTAGAATATGAGTACCATTACAAAGTCTTTTACAGCAAGGATGGGTGTCTTGAGGAATTTTTCATGGTCAAGCAAGGAAAATAAGGCCCTTGGGACCTTTTTGAAGCCTTTAATGATCAAGAAACATAAATAAATTTGTAAACTAGAAAAATGCCATATATAGGGAACCATAGTCCTTTGAGTGAGATAAAGGTTCCATTATGACATTTTGTGCATGAGGGATGGATATTGAGGCATCAACCGTGATTCGCAAGATATATAGGGAATTATACCTAAATGAATATTCTTGGGATGATCTGGCATGATCAAGCCCTTGAATTACAACACAGTCCCTCTAAAAGGGATATTTGGCATACAAGGGGTGCCATTAGGAGTTTTTGTGCAATAGTGATGGGTCTCAATGCCTTGACCATGATCATGGGAAAATCATAAGGTCCTTCATCTCTAAATTAATCGTGTAGATCTTATGAAGCATGCAATATTATTCAAAGTTCCACCATAAAAATCCCATAGAAAGTACTTTTTTCCTTGAGTGGGATATGGGTCCCATTATGATACAAATTATTTTGAGAACGAAATGAAGGAAAAGGTATAACAAGAAAAAACAAAGAGATATTGCAAGAAAAATGGAGATACACTAATACCTGATTTCTTTTAATGAAACGAAATATGCAACAATTGTAAAATACAGAGTGAAATGTACTCGCTAGAATGGTGGAAAATTATCTATGAGAAGAGATGTGACAACTACGTGAATTTAGAAGAAGATGATTACGATTAGGCTCCAAAGGCCTTTTTGAAATAAAGGATTAATGAGAAAACCATAAAAATACAAAACCCTAACCCTAGAAAATGAAACTCTAAAAGGTTTGTGGGCCCCGTTGGGGGTAGTTTATAGGTCAAGTTCCTATGGGCATAACTTTTGTATATGATATTTTTTGGGGGTTCTTGGTATATTGTTAGAAAGGTCTAGCTAAAATGTACACATTTTGATTAGCCTAACATATACCTTTAGTTACTTCTTAGGTGTTTTCACACCAGAAAAACGTTGTTTAGGGCCTCAAAATGAGTCTGGAAGTTCAGGACCTGAAAAAACCATATAAAAACTGCCAAGGTAGAAATTGTGTTTTGAGCCAGTGGAATAGGTGGCTGGCCATTGATATCCACCTAGATCATTCCTCACCCCTTAGGAAGAAATGTTACCCATTGTGTCAAGTTCCCATGGGATATGGGGAATCTTTTGTTGGATCTGAACCTTGGTGAACCACTTGCCATGTTGAAGAAGTTGTCCTTCTTGTACTTAGAATTAGCCTATTGAGGGATGTCATGAATCTTTTGTCGGAGGGGATGGATATGTTCAATAAATATCATTGTATGATATGTCTTGGTTTGAGTGTGGGAGGACTATGTCGGTGAATATGCAGCATAAAGAGCTATATCAATGAAAGCTAATGGTTGGAACCCAAAGCACACCTGATGCAGGAGCATCGTAAGCCAACAGCCAAGAAAGCAACATAAAAGGTGGAAGACAGCTAGAAAAGCACCAGCACACATTTTTTTGAAATGTTTTGAAAAATTAATGAATTGGATATTAATGTGATAGCTGGGGGAACCGTACTTACATTTATGTCTTAGATGTTGTAAAAAGATCTTGAGCACTGATCTCATCTGTATAATGTAAAGGAATTTATACGTAATTAATGAAAGTAGGTAGATTTGAGTTCATAGATTAGACAGTTTAGAGAGTAGGAGCAAAAATAGATATAAACACCCTCACCCTTGTACCATGGTAACATTATGATCATTCAGAATTCATAATATATAGAGATGAAACAGAGAGTTGTAGAGAAGAACCCATGTACAGGAGCAGTTGAGTTAATACATGAAGCTTTGACTCAATTTTCATGCTGTTGTGATACTTATTGTTTACATTTGTTGAATGGTATGTTTATAGTTTCTTTGTTTCTCTATATGCATTTGTTTCAATGTTGTGTTATGTGTATGATTTCATGTTGAGTGTATGAAGTCTGAGAGAGGAGAAGAATGAGTTTCAATTGTTTCTCTTCCTGAGAATTCTTACAAGGAGTGCAGTGAACGTCTGCAAGGTGTCCGTTGATGAGGGTCTAAGTTTTATCTTAGAAAGCTCAGGAGAGATATCATTGTTCTCATACCAGCTGAAGTGTAGGTGAAGCACAGAGTCATGCAAGGTGTGCACAGGCCAGTTGAAACATTGGATTTTATAAATCCAGAAGGAAGGTTGAAGGACCACTGTTGCAAGGAGTGCACAGGGTCATAGATCCAAACAACCAGAGAATATTTGAAGGTTTTCCACAAGGAGTGCGAGCTGGGATCATTTTGGAAGCTTGATTTTATAAGTGAAAGCTCAGGAGGGATTTAACCTTCGAAGTGTTCAAAGGGAGATGGAGGCTGAATTCGTCTCATAGAAGTTAAGTTCAGGAGGGAGAACACCAAGTCGTTTGGACAAAAGTCATTGAGGAGTGCATCTGGTGGTGAGAATTCTCCATGGATAACTCGTGAAGTCACGAGGACCGTAGGATCCAGAGGAGCTGCAAGGTGTTTAGGAGTTGGACGAATCCGCCACCTTGACTTCAAGAATCAACGTGGACCATTGATCATGTTCTCTCTGAGCCATCAAATCATTTTGGGGATTCGGGACCCATAAGTTCGGAGTGCAGGTCAAAACCCTTGGTCACTCAAACTCCCAGTTCACGAAAGGGACACGAGGAGGGGAATTTTGGAACTTCGGTAATTCAGAATTCGGCATACCGGGAATCTCGATGACAATGAACCAGGACCCTCTGCATTGAAAAGCCCGAAATCACGAAACGTGAAGTATCCTTGAAGGAAATTTCGGCATTTCGGGGATCAACATTTTAGCATTTCCGTTGACAAGGAGTGAGGGCACTCTACACTGAAAACCCCGAAGTCATGAAACGTGAGGTATTTTTGAAGTGGTGTTTCGACATTTCGGCATTTCAAGGTTCGTGAAGCCGAGAAGGAAGTGACTTGGAATCGAGAGTTTCAACTCCCAGTTTGTGAAATCTCGGAAAGAGCCATATTGACAATCGGCTTTTCAGGGTCCGGGAAGTAGAGAAGACAACTGATTTTTGGAACTGACAATTTCAAACTCCCGGTACACGAAATCCCGAAAAAGGGTCGCTATTTCAGAATTCAGGAATTGGTGTGGTAGGGGAGTTGGGATCAAGAATTGTGAACTCCCAATATGCGAAGTCTCTAAAGGCCATCAATTGCACATTCCAAGGGATGTTGAGCCCATTTCAGCATTCCGACATTTCAGAATTTGGGGAATCCTAAGGTAAGAGGATTGATTGTTGGGTCGTTCACTCAAGTCCTGAAAAGCTGAAACAAGTGGGTGACAGGTGGCATGTAGCCTTCACGTGGAGGAGTCAATCTTCATTGACGTTTCAGATTTCGATGATTGTAAAGGTTGTGTCATAGCGTTGAGAACCTCCATCTCACGAAACCCAAAATATTTCAGGGATTAAACAAGAAGGGTTTTAATTAACATTAACCCTTTGTGTGATTTGGAAAAGATCCTGAGTGGATCTTGACCCGAGGGAAGAGGGTCTGCGTCATTTGTGGTATCAGAGCTCAGAACAAATTATTTTCTTTCTGTATCAAAGTGAAGGGAGGAAATTTTATAGCCATGCTGCCGAGAAGAAGAGACAGGAAAATACCTGATCCAGCAGAGGAAATAGAAATGTCAAGAAGAAGAGACAGGCAAGTACCTGATCCAGCAAGGGAAAGAGAGATGCATGAATTACATGCTAGTATTGATGTTATGGAGACAACATAGAGGCACACAGTCGATGCTAGGGATATCAACGAGGCTAAAAGTGAAAATTAAGCTGGAAACAAAAGAGAAGAAGTTGCAGTCGAAGATGTTGCAAAAGAATGCCTATTCATGGTTGTTGCAAGGATAGGTGCCAGAGAAAAAATGGATATACCACTGTATGAAGACAACTTAGATGTTGAAGAACTTCTAGACTGGATTAAATCTCTAGAAAAATACTTCGACTATGAGGATTTCGAGGAAGATAGGAAAGTCAAACATGTCGTTACTAGACTTAAAGGGCATGCAACACTGTGGTGGGATGAAATGCGAGTTGATAGACGCTGCAAGGGCAAGAAGAAAATCAAAAGCTGGGATAGAATGGTTGCAAAAATGAAAAACAAATTTATACGCAGGGATTATCAAATCACTCTATTTCGTAGGATGCAGAATTTGAGACAGAAGCTTATGTCAATGAAAGAATACACTGAAGAATTCTACAAGATAAACATTAGAGCAGGTCATCAGGAAAGCGATGATGAAAAAGTTGTCAGGTACATGAATGGTCTACAATATGACATTCAAGATGAGATGAGCATGATGACCATTTGGACAGTGGAAGATGCTTATCAGATGGTTTTGAAAGCAGAAGAGAAGCTGAGCTGGAAGCAAGGCCAAAGAGGCTAAGGCAGAAGTCAAAGCAGAGGCAAGACAATTGCTCAGGAAAGAACTCAGAGACCTAAATAAGAGGGAAATAAACCTCAAACTCAACTTGAGAGAGGAGGAAGCTCACAAGAAAGGAAGTATGCTGATAGAAATACTTTTCCTCAAGCCAGAGGAAGAGGAAGAGGCAGAGGAGGTGAAGTGAAATGCTTTGTCTATGGAAAAATCAAACATAAATCCTATGAGTGTCCAGATAAGAAGAAATATGGTGGTGAAACTCACATTTCCAAAGCTCAAGGATAGAATGTTGAGGCAGAAGACGTTGAGGGCGAAAGATCCTTAATGATGAGGAAAGTTCTCTTGAATCCAGAGAAGGAGGTAGAGAACCCAGCCCAAAGAAACAGTATGTTTCAGACTGCTTGCAAGACTAAAGACAGGGTATGCAAGGTCATAGTGGACAGTGGTAGCACAGACAATCTCGTATCTACAAAGATGGTAGAAAAGATGGAGCTGGAGACTGTTGTACATCCAAGCCCATACCGAGTTTTGTGGCTACAAAAAGGACATCAGGTAAATGTCACTAAACAATGTTTAGTTGAATTTAAAATAGGAGGATATAAAGATGAAATATTATGTGATGCCATTCCCATGGATGTTTGTCATCTATTGTTGGGTAGACCATGGAAATATGATATAAATGTAGTTCATGATGGGAGAAATAACACATACACCCTGGAGAAAAATGGCAGGACTCACATGTTGCTGCCAATTAAGGATAAAGAGGTGAAAACAGAGACGAGCAACACTATACTTCTCATGAGTGGGAAGGAACTTATTAATGAGGTTAAGAAGGAGAAAGACACACAATTTATTATGGTCAGGAAGCCCAAAATTGTTTTGACCAGTACAAGGATAGATGATTTACCAGAAGAAATCCGGGAGTTGTTGGGAGAGTTTGTTGATATAGTAGTGGACAAACTACCTTGTTCATTGTCACCTATCAGGAGTATAAGCCATCATATCGATCTTATACCTGGAGCCAGTTTGCTGAACAAAGAAGCATATTGGTTGACGTCGCAAGAAAATGAAGAAGTTAAGAGACAGGTTGAGGACTTAATGGAAAAAGGATTGATTCAAGAAATCTTGAGTCCATGCACTATTCCGACAGTACTCAGCCCAAAGAAAGATGGAGGTTGGAGAATGTGTACAGACTCAAGGGTGATCAATAAGATTACTATCAGATACAGATTTCCATTTCCAAGGATGGATGACTTGATGGGTTGCTTGAGTGGAGCAAGATTTTTTTCAAAGATTGATTTGAAAAGCGGATATCATCAAATTCGAATGAGAGAAGGTGATGAATGGAAGACATCATTCAAGACAAATGAGGGGTTGTATGAATGGTTTTTCATGCCATTTGTCTTAACAAATGCGCCCAGTACTTTCATGAGGTTGATGAACGAAGTCCTGAAGGATTTCATAGGGAAATTTGTCATTGTATATCTTGATGATATATTCATTTTCAGTAAAACAAAAGCAGAACACTTAAAGCATTTAGCTTCAATAATGAGAAGATTACATCAAGAGAAATTGTTGATTAATATGAAGAAATCATCATTTATGAGGACATAACTCATTTATTTGGGTTTTGTTATCTCTGTAAATGAATTAAAAATGGATCCGAAAAAGATAAAGGCGATTAAGGATTGGCCATCACTGAAGAGCATGTTTGAAGTTTGAAGCTTCCATGGTTTGGCTAGCTTCTACAGGAAATTCATCCAAAAATTCAGTGGAATTAGCACACCGATGATGGATACGGTGAAGAAAAGACATAAATATTTTCACTGGATGGAGGAAGCGGAGAAGAGTTTCAATCTACTGAAGAAGAAGATCACGGAGCAACCAATTATAGTTTTGCCATATTTTAGCAAGACATTCCAGGTCAGGTGTGACGCAAGTGGATTTGCAATTGTAGTAGTCTTGAGCCAAGACGACAGGTTGATCGCATATTTCAGTGAAAAACTAAATGAAGCAAAGATTAAGTACTCCACATATGACAACGAATTTTATGCAGTCATACAAGCACTGAATAAATGTAGACACTATTTGGTTCCCAAGGAGTTTCTTTTGTACAACGATAATCACGCTTTACAATTCATGACTTGACAGGAGAAGTTGAACCAAAAACATGCTAAATGGGTTGAATTCATGTAGAATTTTACTTTTGTGAATAAGCATATTTCTGGAACTGCTAACAAAGTTGTTGATGCTTTGAGCAGGAAATGTTTGCTTATGGAAGAATTAAGAGTCAAGACTTTAGGTTTTGATAACCTTAAAGAAATGTACAGGGATAATCCAGATTTTAAAGAGGCATATGAAGCATCTGAGAATCCAATTCTCAGGGATAGGAGCCAGTGGACTGAATACATGATCCAGGAAGGGTTATTGTTTAGGGGAAATCAACTATGTATTCCAAAATGATCCATGAGGGAGAATCTACTGAAGGAAAAACACAGTGGAGGATTGGTCGGACATTTCGGTCATGACAAGATGTTCTCAAAGTTGAATGGCTCATATTTTTGGCCAGGGATGAGGACAGATGTTAAGAAATTCATGGATAGATGCAGAATTTGCGAACACACAAAAGGAAAAAGCCAAAACACATGGTTATACCAACCATTACCCATACCTGAAAGACTGTGGGACGCAGTGAGCATGGATTTCATATTGGGACTACCAAGTACACAAAGAGGATATGATTCGATCTTTGTGGTAGTCGAAGTATTTTCAAAAATGGCACATTTCATACCATGCCAGAAAACTAGTGACACAACTCATATTGCGAACCTGTTTTTCAAGGAAGTCATCAGACTTCACAGCTTGCCAAAGAGTATCGTGTCTGATCGAGATACCAAGTTCATAGGGCATTTCTGGAGGACCTTATGGAAGAAGTTGGGGACAAGTTTTTCTTTTAGCTTAGCATATCATCCTCAGACAGATGGACAGATAGAGGTTGTGAATAGGATCTTGGGAGATTTGTTAAGGAGCTAAGTGACTGAACACTGCAGTCAATGGGATCACATTCTGCCACAGGCAAAATTCGCTTACAATGATTCACTCAATAGAAGCATAGGGCAGAGTCCATTCCAAATTGTATATGGGATGCAACCAAGAGGAGTTTCTGAATTGAAAGATTTGAAACAAAATGAATTCAAGAGTGCTAGCACAAAGGACTTTGTAGAAGGAATGAAAGAGCTCCACAACCGAGTTAAGGAGTGATTGCAGAATTCAAGTCAAGAATACAAACGGAGAGCAGATCAACACAGGCGAGAACTTCAATTTGAAGTTGGTGATCTGATTCTTTCACATCTGAGGAAGGAAAGGTTTCCAACTGGAACGTATAACAAACTAAAGATGAAAAACATTAGACTGTGCAAGGTCATAAGGAATTTTGGAGCAAACGCATATGAAATCTAATTACCCGATGGGGTCGGAATCTCATCGATATTCAATGTTGCAGATTTGTACCCTTAGAGAGCTGAAGAAGAAGGAGCAGAGGAGGAACATAAAGAGTTTCAATGGACAAAACAAATGCCTGTAGCTGAAAAGCCACAAATGGAGAGCATAATTGACAAAAGGGTTAGCAAAAAGACCAAGAGAAAAGAGTATTTTGAATACTTGGTCAAATGGAAGGGACATCCAGTTGAAGATGCCAGTTGGGAGGATGAAGCAAAAATTCAAAAGCATGGACAGACCGTGCAAAATCTCATGAGCAGGAGTTCATGAAAATTTTCAAGCGAGTGAGTATGATGCAGGAGCATCCTAAGCAGCCAGCCAAGCAAGCAACCTAAAAGGTGGAAGACAACTGGAAAAGCACCAGTGCAAGTTTTTTTGAAATGTTTTGAAAAAATAATGAATTGGATATTAATGTGATAGTTGGGGGAAGCGTACTTACCTTTATATCTTAGATGTTGTAAACAGGTCTTGAGCACTGCTCTCATCTGTAGAATGTAAAGGAATTTATAGGTAATTAATGAAAGTAGGTAGATTTGAATTCATAGATTAGACAGTTTACAGAGTAGCAGGGAAAACAGATATAGACACCCTCACCCTTGTATCATGGTAACGTTATGATCATTTAGAATTCATAAGATATAGAGATAAAACATAGAGTTGTAGAGAAGAACCGATGTACAAGAGCACTTGAGTTAATACATGAAGCTTTAACTCAATTTTCATGGTGTTGTGATAACTATTGTTTACATTTGTTGAATAGTATGTTTACAGTTGCTTTATTTCTCTGTATGCATTTGTTTCAATGTTGTGTTATGTGTATGATTTCATGTTGAGTGTATGAAGTCCGAGAGAGGAGAAGAATGAGTTTCAATTGTTTCTCTTCCTGAGAATTCCTGCAAGGAGTGCAGCGAACATCCCTAAGGTGTGCGTTTATGAGGGTTTGAGTTTTATCTTAGAAAGCTCAGGAGAGATATCATTGTTCTCATACCAGCTAAAGTGCAGGTGAAGCACAGAGCCATGCAAGGTGTGCACAGGCTAGTTGAAACCTTGGATTTTATAAATCCATAAGGAAGGTTGAAGGACCACTATTGCAAGGAGTGCACAGGGTTGGAGATCCAAATAACCAGAGGATATTTGAAGGTTTTCCGCAAGGAGTGCGAGCTAGGATCATTTTGGAACCTTGATTTTATAAGTGAAATCTCAAGAGGTATTTAACCTTTGAAGTGTTCAAAGGGAGATGGAGGTTGAATTCGTCTCATAGAAGTTAAGTTCAAGAGGGAGAACACTGAGTTTTTTGGACACAAGTCATTGAGGAGTGCATATCGTGGTCATAATTCTCCTTAGAAAACTCGCGAAGTCGTGAGGACCGTAGGATCCATAGGAGCTGCAAGGTGGTTAGAAGTTGAACGAATCTGCCACCCTAACTTCAATAATCAACGTGGATTGTTGATCGTGGTCTGTCTGAGCCATCAAATCATTTCGGGGATTCAGGACCCATAAATTTGGAGTGCAGGTCAAAACCCTTGGTCACTCAAACTCATGGTTCACGAGAGGGACACCAGCAGGGGAATTTCGGAACTTCGATAATTCGGAGTTCGTCATACCGGGAATCTCGATGACAAGGAACTGGGACCCTCTGCATTGAAAAGCCCAAAGTCACGAAACGTGAATTATCCTTGAAGGACATTTCGACATTTCGGGGATCGGTGTTTCGGCATTTCTGTTGACAAGGAGTCGGGGCACTCTACACTGAAAACCCCAAAGTCGTGAAATGCGAGGTATTTTTGAAGTGGTGTTTCGGCATTTCAGGGTTCGGGAAGCTGAGAAGGCAGTGACTTGGAATCGAGAGTTTCAACTCTCAGTTTGTGAAATCCCGGAAAGAGTCATCTTGGCATTTCGACATTTCGGGATCTCGGAAGTAGAGAAGACAAGTGATTTTTGGAACCAAGAGTTTCAAACTCCCGGTACACGAAATCCTGAAAAAGGGTTTCTATTTTAGAATTCGGGAATTGGTGTGGCAGGGGAGTTGGGATCGAGAATCGCGAACTCCCGGTATGCGGAGTCCCGAAAGGCCATCAACTGCGCATTCCAAGGGATGTTGAGCCTATTTCGACATTCTGACATTTCAGAATTTGGGGAATCCTAAGGTAAGAGGAACGATTGTTGGGTCGTTCACTCAAGTCCCGAAAAGTCGAAACAAGTGGGTGACAGGTGGCATGTAGCCTTCGCGTGGAGGATTCAATCTTCGTTGACGTTTCGGATTTCGGTGATTGTAAAGGCTGCGTCATAACGTTGAGAACCTCTAGCTCGCAAAACACAAAATCTTTCGACGCTTAAACAAGAAGGGTTTTAATTAACATTAACCCTTCGTGTGATTTGGAAAAGATCCTGAGTGGATCTCAACCCAAGGGTAGGGCGTCTACGTCAACACCTCAAAAGGGTTATGTCCAATAGAGATATGAAGGGATATATTATAGATTTTCTTGACTAGGAAGTGTTGAGGCACCCCCGTAGGTGAAGCAATAATATCTTTGTGATCTTCTACAATCTTGTCGACCTTCTTTTGTTGGACATAAAGGTCTTGGGTCGAGGTTGTGGTGGTCACAATGTCCTTATGTTCAACTTTTGATGGGATTTTTAGGAGGCTAAACTTTGAGATATGAAATATTACTTTGTGACATTGTTTTTCTAAGAAAGTATTCAAAATAACCTCTCGTACCATGTAACAATGACACTACGAGGTGGAGAATCACAAACAACATGATGCTTCTACATATATTGATAGCATAAAATAACATCACATACTTCCAATGGGGGAACATCACATGGTACCTCATCCTTGAAGGGTTTGATTCCATAGTATAGGCGACACTATTGGATGATGCAAAGATATCTTCCATGGAAAATCCACTTGATGTTGTATGGTTGCAAATTTGGTGTTATCGAAAACTCCAACCACTTGATGACCTTTGCTGATATGAGGTTCCTTTTACTTCTGCTATCAACAATGAAATGTATCGGAGCACCCTTCACCCACATCTGTGAGTGAAAAAGGAACTCACCTTCCTCCAGCTCTTCTAGTTCGTTTCGTTGGATATTTGTGGTAGCAAGTGTGGCACTCGGTTTTTCATCAATGATCTTCTTCCACTTTTCTATCTCTAAATCAAAGTCAAATCTTGGATCTCACTCTGATGCTTTCATCTTGACCACCAATGAATGATTCGAGAGACATTCATCGGTGTTGTGCCACAAGATTTTATCAAACTTGCACCACTTCCCATTGTCTTTCTTCATCGTCTCGTTACCCTTCTTTTTTTCATCTTAGACTCATTGTCCTGAGGTTTTCCATCCTTGCATTGTCCTTTGTTATGTGTGTTGGCTATACATTTTCTCATCTTTTGTTGTGATGAATTTGTAGATAAAAACTCCCTCTTATTTTTCTACTTAATTTTTTTTCTCGATTTTGACAACATATTGATAAGCTACTTCAGGCATCCATATGTCCAAAAAATCCACTTTTGTTTGGATGTACCTCTGTAGTCCCCCGCGGTAGTTTAGAACCAGATGTCGCTTAAAGTGTTTTATACCTTTCTTGGTGCACAACGTATGGAAAGGTATTCATGAACTCTAGCACTGCATCTCATGTATTGGTCATTGTAGTTTCCAAGAAGGTAATATTATTCCTTGACGACATCCATACAAGAGTCCCAAGTGGTCTGAGCCCCAAATATTACATACTCATTTGTGTATTTTTTCTTACAGTAAGTCTCCCACCAATGTTTCACATGGGGGACAACCTTAAGGACCACAAAGGTGATCTTTTCCCTATTGGAAAAATTGTGGACAGAGAAATAATCTTCTAGTAGATTTAAACACTTTTCCAAAGAATCCACATCTATCTCACCTTCAAATACAAGAATATCAAAATCAATTTGTACTGTGAAGGGGGTAGTGCCTCCAAAGTGGCTACTTGAAGAAGATCCATCTTTTTTTGTTGGAAGTTGTCGAAGGATTTGGGAAAAATTATTCATCATCATGTTCCTTTGTTCCACGAGGACTTCCCGGTTGTTTGGGTTGTCGAGGGGACACTCTTCTAAAGGCTCAACTAGTTTGAGTCCCAATGCCTTATACCCTGACCTTGTTGGGGACATGCATAGAGAAATAGATAAAGAGAAGACCACTATGATACCACTAATATGGATTATTTTGAGAATGAAATGAATTAAGAGATAGAATAAAGGAACATAAAGAGATATTGTAAGAAACATAGAGATACCATAATACTCGATTTATATTAATGAAATGAAATATGCAAGAACTGTAAAATACAAAGTGTATTGAATTCTCTACAATGGTGGTCGATTATATCTAAAAAGAGATGTGACGGCTACATGCATTCACAAGATTATGGTTACAATGAGGCTCAAAAGTTCTTTTCAACATAAAAGATTAATGAAAAACCTTAAACATCCAAAACCCTAACCCGAAAAGATAAAATTTCCCTGACGAGGGTAGTTATTAAGTCAACTTCTAGAGAGCATAAATTTTGCATATAATCTATGTTTGGGGCGCTAGGTATACCATCATGTTGTTCCTCAAAATTTCCCCTAGCTAAGGAACAATGTTAAAGCATACAAAGAGGCCTTTAGAAACCTCTTCCCCCTTTAGGCTTGCTTGGAAGAATCTAAAATCTAGAGGGGATAACCCTCAATAAAACGATATTCAATAAAGATCATACTCATAAAGAAATAAAATAAGATTTAAAAGGGGAAAGATCAAGTAAAATGAATAAACCTATAAAAAAAACTACACAATCTATCTAATCAAAGAAAACACCATAATCTCCATTTTCTTAAGTTATAGAGGATGAAAAAAACTAAGAAGATTGTTTTAAATATCAAAATTCAAGATACTAATTGAAGATGAAAATCCATTACTAACAATAACCTAGAAAACTATGAAGTATGGAATGATATGCATAATATAGGTATCTAAGTGTAATCAAGAAATATAAACAATCTATACCCTAAAATATGTTCAAGGTACGGACCAACTCATTGTTTTCAACATAAACTCGGATACGAAATTTTTTATTATCACCAAAGTTAAAGTTAATGCAACATCACGAGGTAATTAATATCAGCCATAATATAAGAACATCACGTGATAATTAATATCAGCCATAATTTAAGAAGACATAACCAGAGAATTAATGGAGATTAGAAAACAGCAATAAAATAAATATGAACATGTGAAATATTATTCAAATCATTACTTCTAACCAGATCTGAAAAGCATTTAGAGAAGAGAAATGAATTGGGATAAACACAAGGAAAGTTACAAACTCAAGAAAAAAGATGTAGGAATCCTCTCTATATATGAAATTATGTAGAAAAATTATTATAGTCTTTCATAATAATTACAGACTCGGCCAGGAGGAAAACTAAGTTCTCGTTCATTCCCTTACAGAGTCGATGCCTTCTAAGTCCCCAACTCTGCGCTTTTATCCCTTTTGAATGATTCTTAGGGTTTCCTTCCTTATTCCCGTAACTGAATTGCAAACTGAGTTTACTGTTAGGTTGAGGTGTAGTTAAATAAAATAATTTATTACTCTTCCTTTTAAACATGGCCCGATTCCCTTAACTGGATAAATTTGGATGTCACAACTTGAAATTAGATGATTTATTTGTGATGATTTTAGTTCTTCTCGTTACTTTGTAAACAGCAACATTGGCATTAATTGAATAAAGAAGGTATCTCTTTTATGAAGGAATGGCAATGTTTTTTTGACGTGGAAAATTAATTGTCATCGAATTTCTTAATGGTCGATTCCATAAGCTCGAGGTATGGTGTTGTCTTCCTGCGTGAATGGACTGAAATTGTTGTTGTACAAGTAGAGCAATTATAATCCCACAAATTCGTTGTTTCTCACCGACTAAATTTGACGTATTTTATTTTTCATATAAACGTAGGCAGTTCCACCCATCTTCCCTCTTTATGTTTGAGCACTGGCCTGAGTTTAAAGGTATCACCTTAGTTCCACAATCTGAGTTCCAAGCGATCTGTACAACATGCCCTAAAGCAGTCCTTTGCTTCCGTCACTATAACGGTATGAAGCTTTTGACTGGAAAGTATTTTCGGTGCCCACCTGATATAGTTCAATTTCAGGCTGCCAAGCATCGGAACCTGTGTTCAAATATTCCTTGAATGAATGAGTCATTGAACCACTACATAGCCCTTTTAGTGGATGGTCTTTGATTGGGATATGAGTGTCATTAGTAGGTTTTGTGCACCAAGGATGGGTCTCTCAGTGTTGACCCTGATAAGGAGAAGAACCAAACCATAAACATGACCTCAAAGGAGCATATAGACTTTTTTAAAAGGATCTTTGATCCCCACGTCGCATATAGGTTTTTATAGGAGGTGTTTCATGCTAGGGAAGGATATTGGGAGCTTGACCATGGTCAAGTAGGGAAAAGAAGATCCATATAACCTAAATGAAGAATCCATTGTTCATGGGACAAAAGGAGGTTTTGAACCATTACACACGCCCTTTAGAGGGGATCTCTATCCATCAAGTGGGATACATAAGCGATTAGGGGAAAATTTTCACTACGGATGGGTTTCAAGGCCTTATACATTGTTATTTGGGAACCATTACAAGGTTTTCCACACTAGATGGTTTTGGAGAGAGTACCCATGGTCTAAGGATAAAAATCAATGTCTTAGGATCTAAAATATATGTTTGTGTTTCATGGAACATGCATATGGTCTCGA
This sequence comes from Picea sitchensis, assembly GCA_010110895.2. Lineage (NCBI taxonomy): Eukaryota > Viridiplantae > Streptophyta > Pinopsida > Pinales > Pinaceae > Picea > Picea sitchensis. The sequence continues at coordinate 66,215 of SNQJ01S0021029.1, read as the reverse complement.
ACCACCATGCAAGCACTATAAATCGAATCTTTAACCAAGAAGTATAATATGGATGTCATTATGAGGATTGGTATTATGGCCTTAACCATTGTCTAAGGACAAACACTAGCATCTTATGGACACCCTCATAACATTTTCTTAATAGAGATATATAATATAATCATTTAGGAATTAAAATTTTCGGAGGCTTTCACAGTTAGAAACTAATGTTTTAATATCTTATTCAAGAGGTGGGACATATGACCATGAACCCTATAAATATATTTTAGGCCCTAGTTGTTGATTAAATTTTTTCAAGATAGGATGCTTTTATAGTCAAAAACTAAAGTCTTAATATTTGTATCTATCTATGTACTATGTAAAGAGAAGGTGAAGATTCCTACAAATAGTTTATTCATAATTCTAAGTGGCTTCCCAAGATGCAGCTAACAACATTTTCATCACTTGGAATAATAATGCAAAGTCAAAAGGTGGGACATATGACCATGAGTCCTATAAATATCTTTTAGGCCCTAGTTGTTGTTGTTGGACTATGGTCAAGGCCTTCATACCAATCCCTAGTTTTCCAAACCCCTTAATGGCATCCATATTATACTTGTAGGCTAAATATTCCATTTATAGAGCTTGTGAGGTGGTTTCATACCCTATGTATAGTCCATAAACCATAATAGAATATTTTAANAAGGCCTTCATACCAATCCCTAGTTTTCCAAACCCCTTAATGGCATCCATATTATACTTGTAGGCTAAATATTCCATTTATAGAGCTTGTGAGGTGGTTTCATACCCTATGTATAGTCCATAAACCATAATAGAATATTTTAATACCTAAGACATTGGTTTGTATCCTTGGACCATGGGTTGTATCTCAATAACCATATAGTGTGGAAAACCATTGGACAAACATCTAGCGCGGACAATTTTGTATCCATTCCCATATGACCATGGTCAATGTCTTAAGACCTATCCATGGTAAAAACAAATATACTAATGGTGTATGTCACCCACTTAGTGGCTAGATATCCCCTCTAAATGGCATGTGTAGTGGTTCAAGACCTTATTTTTTCACATGAGCCCTAGAAGAGTCATTCAGGTCATATGCCCCTTTTTCCCTCGTTTTTCCATTGTCATGATCCCAAGATCCATCCCTAGTATGTAAAACCTCATACAAGCATCTAAATCCCACTCAAAGATCAAAGATCTATTTATATGTCCTATGTGTTTCTTTGAGGCCATTTTCATGGACCAAATCCTTAAAATATTTATATAGGACTCGAGGCCCTTTATTTCCTCCTCTTACCATGGTCCACACCCCAAGACACATCCTTGATGAAGAAAACCTCCTAATGACTCCCATATCCCAATCAAAGGCCAAACATCCCCTCTCAAGGTCCTTTGTAGTGGTTCAAGGACTTGTTCATGGACAATGAGCATTAAAATATTCATTTAGGTCCTAGGACCCTTTATTTTTTCCTAAGACCATGGTTAAGGTCTTTAGACCCATTCATTATGTCTAAAACTTTCTAATAGTTTTCATATCTCATTTAATAGACAAAGATTCCCTCTAGAGGGTTTGTGTGGTGTTTCAAGGTATCATTAATGGATTGTGATCCCTAGAAGATTAATTTAGATCCTATGACTATTGTTTTATTTCATTAACCATGGTCAAGGTCCCAAGACCCATCCTTCATAAGAAAAATATCTTAATGATGCCCATATCCCACTAAGAGACCAATGATCAAAGTTTTTGTAGTGGTTTTAGGCCTAGTTCAAGGACCAAGGCCATAGAATGTTCATTTTCAGCCAAATGCCTAAGAGCAATCTCTTGTGTGCACTCTAGAGGGTTTTGTGGTAGTTTGAGGAACATTTTATGTCCCATAAGACATATAATATACATTTAGGTACTAAGAACCTTATTTTCCTCCCCCAATCATGGTTAAGGCCTTGAGATCCATCCATACTACATAAAAATGCCTAATGGAAACCTTATACCACTCATATACAAAAGATCCCTTTTAGAGGGCCTATGTTGTAGCTCAAGGAATTGATCATTCTCTGTTAACCCAACAATATTCATTTTAGGTTCTAATTCCTAGGCTTTCTCCCCTCACCATCTTTAAGGATTTGAGACCCATCCTTAATGCAAAAAACATTATAATGGAACCCATATGTCACTTGAAGGGAAATTATCCCTATTGAGGACATGTTATGTGGATTGTGGTGATGTTTGTGATCCTTTATTCCTAAAAGGATTAATATAGGGTCAAATATCCTTATTTTCGTCCCTTCACCATGGATAATTCCTTAATACCCATCCTTGGCATCCAAAACCTCATAATGCTACCTATATTCCACTTGGAGGATAAATATTACCTCTAAAGGGCTTGTGTTTGAGGTCATGTTGATGTCTAATGAGACCTAGAGATCCATTTATGATGTAAGTCCCTTATTTTTCTCCCTTGACTATGGTCAAGGAATTAAGACCCATCCCTACTACACAAAAACTCTTGATTGCATCCATATCCCACTTGTTAGCCAAAGATCCACTTTAAATGGTATATGTTGTGGTTTGAGGCCTTGATCATGGACCATTATCTCAAGAATGTTAATTTAGGGCCTAATTCCATCAATTTATCCCCTACCCATGGTTTTAGATCCATCCCTAGTGCACAAAACCTCACATTAACATCCATATCCCACTCTAAGGATAATGATCTCATGTACAGGAAATGCTTTATGGTTTGTGTATTTATTCATGGCCCTTCGTCCTTTGTGGCAACAACATCCCCCCTTTAATTTTTCTTTTATAATCAAAAGTAAAGGGGCCTCATACAAAAATTTAGTCTCTAATGCTTAATCTATTACTATTGCTATCCCATTGTATATTCTTTGACTACCTAGGGGGTTAGGGGTTTGGATCTTTAATGATTTCTTATATTTGAGGAGGTTTTTGTTGGTAACGATATATTTGTTGTGGTTGATTACTGAGAGGAGGGTGAATCAGTAATAAATAAATTTAATCATTTTTAACCATATAATCCAAGTGCTATATCAATGTAGAATTATCATCCAATAATTGCAGAGTAAATAAGAAATGAACAATCATACACATACACAGTACACTAGTGTTTTACGTGGAAACCCAAAGCAAGAGAAAACCATGGAATGTTTTTTCTTATATGTCTTGAAGAATTACATTCATTGGAAGCACCAACATCCTTTGTTTTCCAGCTGCAACTAGAAGGAGGCGCCAACCCCCTTGTTTCTTACGCTACAACCTAAAGGAAGCTCCAACTCCCCTATTCTCTGGCTACAACTAGAAGGAGGCTACAACCCCCTATGTTCTCCAGCTACAACCACCTGTCCTTGCCCCATACAATCGCCTTGAAGTACAAGTAGAATAATGGAACCACTGTCACACTATCACTGTGAGATATACCACTACAAACCTATACCAATAAACCTAAACCATGCATCAACTTATATCTCAACCTGTAATCAACCTGTACCATAGAAAAATGCATTTACCATGCACCCACCTGTACCAAACAACCTATAATCAACCTGTACCATAAAAAAGTGCATCAACCATGCACCAACCTGTAGCAAACAACCTGTAATCAACCTGTACCATAAACAAGTGCATCCAACCATGTACCAAGTATGTACCAATCATGTGTCAACTACTCATCAACTATGACTCATCAATATGTACCAATATCATCAACTATACACCTCATGTGTGCCAAACCCAACTCATCAACTACTTGTATCAACCATGTACCCAACATGTACCTCAATAAAAGTCCTCATCAATATCATCATGCAAATATGATATGTAACTCACGTAATATGCATGTTGTGTATGATCACATACCTGCAAACCTTCCTTAACTTTAACAACAAAGAGATAGCATTTTCATCAAACTTTGCTTTGGTATCCCGCATGACTAGTTTTGGTTAGTCAACAACTAACTGAAATAATCATAACTATGTACCTCTAATAGATGAATCGAAAATGGTACATGATATTCTTCGGTTTGTTTTATGCAATTTCTCGAGGGGGTATCACTACTTGGAACCTCTCGAGGAAAAGGAGTTATAGCAAATATACCATGCCTTGTTGAATTATGGCTTATTGAGAGAGAATTATGAGCATACCCACATAATATTTGTTGGATATGAAAATGTTTCCGCAGTCTCACAGTTATTACTCTAACCAGCATTTGTCTCCCTAAATTTGGATCTGTCATGAATAATTTATGACATTTTTACCCGAAACATTTGTTTAGACTAGTTTTGAGTTCAGCCACAAACCCTATTTTTCCATGGAGTGTAACTCCAAAAATACAACGACCCACAAGATGAATTTTTAAAGCAGATACTTGGATATGTTTCCTCATTGAATAAATAATTTCACGCTCTGAATCATTTCTGAAAAGTTGTTTAGTAGGGCAGATGCTTTTAATAAATAAGATACCTTAGAAAGAATCATCAAAATAATTTATCCTCCTTGAATTATGACTTTCTTTTATTCACCTTCTCTACGAGATTTGGCTTAGATATCAACTTTATTTTCAGGTCCACCTATATATATTCAATATTCTCAGAGTGTGTGATGTAAAATGGGAAATTCTTGCCCTTATTTATACTCTCCATCTTCTAGGTCACTTAACCCATTTCTAGGTCACTTAACCCATTTATAGGTCACTTAACCTATTTTCCTCATTTTAGGGTTAACCGCTTATAATTAAAAATTTCTCCATTACTTTATCATTTAAATATTCCTTCTTGACTTTGTCATCACTTTATCATTTAAATAATCGCTAACTGATTTTATCACTTCACTTTATTATTTAAATAATCCTTCTTGACTTTGTCTTTACTTTTATCATTTAAATAATAATTTATTTTTTGCAAGCTCTTTGACTTCTTTAACCTTTTGGGGCTTCAAGCTAACATATGAGGATCCTCCAACTTTATAAGGCCATACTAACTTCATAAACCGTGAGGAGTTTATTGGCGTTCCACATACCACGAAATGATATGGCATGTACTATCATATAGAATAGTATTACCTTCAAATATATATTAAAACTCATACCATTATACGGCTCTTGGGTCCATTACCCAAACCTTTGTGCCTTTCTAGAATTAGCTACCAAACTTTCTTCAAGGGTTGACATCAATGACAACCAACCTTAATGTGTCCCCCTTTGGCATTCCTTGGAAACACTTTCGATGCAATGTTTGAAATCATTTCGTACAATAATGAATTCATATCAGTCATGTTCCCCTGGAACCATGCCTCTATCCTCTACATCTATGTGACCATTATACACGTAATCATGCCTCTGTCATCTACATCTAATAAATCTCCTATTTCATCGATAGCGGGGTATCCTTCCCATCGGGGATGCTCCCCTAACTGAAAGCTATCCTCTTTAGGGTGCTTCCTGTGTACATCTAAGACATATAAGATAATCATTCAAAAATTTATTTTGGAGTAGAAATAACTCCAAGTCCTAGGAGAAGATATTCAAAGGCTTCTGTGGAAGTGGTTTTGTAAAGATGAACTTCACTTGTTATTTTTTTCCCACATACTCAACTCGTGGCACTACGCGGCTTTGTTCCCATAGAAAGTGATACTTGATTGTAATGTTCTTCGTATTGGAGGGAATCACAAGGTTCTTTGAGATCTTGATGGTGCTTGTATTATGACAATAATGAGTTTGAATGGGATCATCATCATAGCACAATATATGTCATAGTTTGTTTCATCTAAAGAATCTGTGTGCATCATGTTGTTGCTGCAATATATAATCTTCCTGGAGTTGTAGAATCTGAGATATTGATGATTGTTTCTTTCTTAGCCATGATACTAAGCACTTAACCAAGTAGAGCGTTGCTCCATTGGTACTTCGTCGGTCATTAATAAAACTTGGCCAATCTGTATCTGTGTAGGCAATAGGGGAATGCAGACCCTTTCCTTTTGGATACAATAATTGACTCTTATGTTCCTCTTCATTGCTAACACATGTAATTCCTTTGGGTGTTGCTTGAAATCGTATCACTTGTCAACTACCTACATTACATATGGTATGGATGTTTTCACATGTAGTAGGCTACCAATCATTGACACATGTTTCCTCGATATGTACCTTTGAATCATCATCTTTGTTTCACTTGCAATTGGTTTTCCTTAGGGTGATAGCGGTTTGCAATCTTCCATTCAAACCTCTTTAGCATTTCTATGAGTATGCTTGGTTTTGTAGAGAATAAAAATTCCTTGGTTTCTTTAGTATATGAATTCGAGGAAAGAAGGATAGATCTCAAGTAATGGGAAATTTCAAATTATTTCTGCATATCCTTTGCAAATTGTAAACTAGCGCTTGTCATCATCACTACCAAAAATAATATCATCAACATAAAATTCAATTAATAAAAATATTACCTTGACTTACCTCAGAGATGTGAGGGTTGTTATGCGCACTTCATTTCTGGTATTGCCCATTGTAGATATTTATGGGGTCCTAGAGTACCATGCTCTAGGGTTTGTTTTAGACCATACAAGACCTTCTTTAATTTGCACACATAGTGTACATTCTCTGACAACTGAAATACTTACGGTTTGGCAATGTATACTTCTTCTTTAAATTCCCCATTCAAAAAAGTTGATTTTACGTCCATCGATACGCGCAATATTTTTGGAGCATGAATAAGCTAAAACCAATCGGATTAGCCCATTTTGGACTGGCGAAAATGTCTCTTCAAAGTCGATTCGCCCAACCTATGCATATCCTTTACATACGATCTATCTTTGTTCAGCACATGCCCATCTTCGTTCAATTTATTCATGTGCTTACTTTGTGTCCATCACATTCTTATCCTTTGGTCTTGAACCAATTCCCAAGTGTCATTTTCTAATTTGTTCAATTTCTTCATCCATGGCCTTGTTCCAAAATCCATCCTTGCTAGCCTTTTCAAAATAGGTTGGTTCAATAAAGTAGATGTGATGCTGAGTGTCTCATGAATAGATTTATTTCTTCTAGTCTCAACTCCATATCTTTGTTTCTGATGTCGGTCGAAGGATGATTCTTACGGCCCTCATACTAGGTGTCTTTTTAGGCACTTGTTGAACTTTCTCTGCCGCGCTTCTATGGGATTCTCTTCATATTCCTCTCCTACTTCCTTTTCATCTTCTTATTTTTCTTCGTAAGAAGCGTTCCATTGATTAATTTTTCTTCTTCCTTTTGATTGCAGTGCCTTTTTCATCAATTATTACGTTGATGTTTTTCACAACTGTTTAATCTCATATTGTAAAACTTCTATGCTTTCCTTGGCGCGGTAGAAACAAGTACTCCTTTGTCCATATGAGAATCAAAATTTCCCATTTTCCATCTTATCTTTTGATGTAGCATTTGTTTCCAAAGACTCTGAAGTGCTTCATTTTTTGTTGGTCTTCCTTTCCATGGCTCATAGGGATTTTTTGTTAGTATTTGTTTATAAGCATTACTTTGTTTTAAATGTGAACTTCTATATGCACTACATGCACGTGTCCAAAATATATCGTCAATTTAAGATCCATTAGCATTGATTCGATCCATTTCACATGCGGTCATGTTCTTTCTTTCAACAACTCCGATACGTTGGGGTTTCCTAGCAACGAAGAATTGTCTTTATTCCATGACTTCTAGTAGTCCATAAATTCCTTTGAAGTGAACTCTCCTCCATTATCATATCTCAAGCATTTGATTTCTAAATCCATTTTGTTTTCAACCATTTCCTTCCTTTGTAGCAGATCTTCAAGAGTTTTCAAAAAGCTTACGAGATTATTCTTGAGAAAAGAAAACTATGGTCATTCTTGTATAATCATCAAATAATAACATAAAGTATTTCTCACCTTTTAAGACCTTTGTTGTAGTTGGTCCAACTAGATTAGTATGCACAATTTCAGTGGTGTATGCGTTGAATATTCCTTTGATTTGAACACGGTATTTGTTTGCTTTCCTTGTAATTGGCAATGCTTGCGCCAAGTGTTAGTTGGCTTAAATTTGGGGAATTTCTCTGAGTTCTTCTCTTTTGATGACTTTGACAAGGTTATCCAAATGTATGTGAGCCATTATTATGTGCCATAACAAACTTTCATATTCCTTTCCTATACAACACTTTTGTTTCCAATTTCACTTAAGTCATATATGTTGTAGAAGTTCTCGTCGTTGTAGCAATCAATTTTCCTAAGCCTTATTTTCTTATCTCACACATTTTTTGAATCAAAGTGTTATGAATTTGGTCACACATTGACTCACACTTGGAAGATTATGTTTCATATCTTCTACTAGTGAATATTTTATGTCTTTGTATTCTTGTTCCCAATTGACTATGCCCTTTCCAATGATTTTGGTGGAATCATCATTTATGAAGAATGCGATCCATCTCTTTTCTTTTGTAATGTAAGAAACTTGTCTCTATCATATGTTGTATATTTTGTTTCTAATGTGAGTGGTCTCTGACTATCTCTGATTTTTCTTTCCCTATCCATGTGTCCTTTTCTGAGGTTCCCATATGTGATTGTTGTTATTTTGTTTTTGTTCTCAGGAGGAATTGTCATTCTGAAATCTTTGTCTATGTGTCCAAAATTTTTATATTTGTAACATTCCATTTTAGTTCTCTGTTAGAAAATAGGATTGCAAGAAATAAAATAAAACAAATCGAGAAAAAAAGCGAGAAGATACACAATACAATAGAGAACCGCAGTTATGTGCTTCACCTAGTGTGTAGACTCGATCCACGAGAGAATTTTCAAATTATGCTATTTTATTCAACAAATGAAAGGATACAACATACAACAAAACACATTTGGCAACTTCCTCTTCTTTCTCCTCTGATCCTCCTCTCGAATACAATTCTCACCATAATTCATAGCATAATGCATTTCCCTAAGTAATAGAGGGTTTCCTTCTAGGAAAAAAACCCTAACATAATTCCCTATCGTTATATCTAGCGACCTTGTAATGAACAGTTCATATTTACAATGAAATTACAATATACATTTACAAGGAAAAATTTTCCTTGGGGCTTCATCCTCGAAACCCCATCGGGGGACGCTGTCCTTGAACCCCCGCTAGGGGCCCTCTTGCTCTTGGGGGGGGTAACCCCCCCTGCATTCACCTGCATGGATGACTGCATATTTTTATGGGGTGTAAAGTCTTCATGGGGTATAAACATGGGTGAAAGAAAGGACCTATGAATCGGGGAAGATAATCAAGCTCCACAACAACATGCTCAAAGATTTGAAGCACATTTGTAACTTATTCTTTGTGTTCACTAGTCAGCCTTGGATAACCCCTTTGTGTATGACTTCAAATTTGTTTGTGTCCACACATTGTTAGCTCTGCAATTCAGAACTCTATGTCCAAAATTATTACATGCATAACATAAACCAAAAGATAGTTTGATACACGGGAGTTGAAGATATTATTAGAAGGAGGTACTCTTACAAATTCTTCTTCTTTCTGAGTCTTATTTACATGCGGTTGTTGATTCTAAATTATGAATCTTCGGTGGAAGTGTTACACATCGAAATTACTCACTTTGATAGTATTGAAAGTGTTGTCATTACAAGTGTCAAGTGTCACATTTTGCTCACAAGTGTCACATTTTTCTCACAAAGTGCGGTATCGGGGAAACATCACGCCGTAGTGCCTATGTCATGCCTATAAGCGACCTCCCCGGGGAGGACGCAGCACATGTCAAACACTTGTTTGTAAGAGGAGGAAAGGTTAACTAGTCTCTTGAACCTTTTCCATCTGAAAACACTCAAAACTAAGTTTTTGGAGGAGAACGCTCCCATATACCACTGTTAGGAGTGCTGGCACCCCCACCCTGCTTGTCTGGGAGTGCTATAAAGTTCCTTTGGCCCTTCTGGAGGATCACTACTGATTTTAGGAGTGTTGGCACCCCACTTAAGCCTAGCGAGGGAGTGTCTCACAGTGATTCGATGGCCCTTTTGAGGGAGCACTACCTATTTTGGGTGGTAGTTAAGTTGTTGAGATGAATGGGGAAGGATCCATTCATTCTTGGAAGGTAGTTGGAGTTGAATCCCTAGTCCATCCATGATCTTAGGGTAGATCCTCCAGAAGGAAAATCCTCAACTTCCCCAAGGACTATCTCAAGTGGTTAAAGCCTCTCAAGGCTAGATAAGCAAGCTTTCTCATGGTGAAAGGAGGATTGGAAAAGAGAATCACACACCAAACTTATGATCTTATAAGTGAGTCTTGGAACATAGATACTTTGGAAGAAAGGGCCTATGATCTCATAGGGAGCAATCGGTGAAGTTATCGTCGGTGATCGTGGATCTTTTTAGCAAGGGAGTTGAGCGAGGACTTGGCCAGCGACGTAGCATTCCATCTATGTTTTGTAAGTAATATTTTGTCCTCATTAATATAATTTTTCTTGGCTTGTTTCTTTCCAATTCATGTTCAATTTCACATGAATTTTTCTATTTAGTAAATAGACCTATTTTGGACTAATCTTGATAGAGTAGGAAATTGAATTGATCACTTTGTTTGTCTGAGGGCTTATTGAAGAAGGCGAAGTTTGGAGCTCAACTCGGATCGTTCAGGGACAAACGTCGATTAAGATGTACTTTTTTTATCCTTCCTTCTCACACACTAGTCCACCTAGATCTAAAAGGAAGTCCATGACCATGATAAGCACTTTCTATCAGAGTTAAGATTCTTTCTCTTTGAGGAGATCTACCTGTGTGCAAGGAGATTTTCCTTCAACGGAAATTAGCGACCATGTTGGGGATCGAATCAAACTTTTAGTTTTTGATATTCCTCATAGACCTTGTTCTCTTACCCTTTGTTGTTTTCATACCTTTTTCAACTCATATGCTTGATTTCATATGCTGATTGACTCTTCACTCCATCACTTTTCCCGGCTTGATTGCAAAATTCCATTGAAATTTTAGGTTTTGGACTTTTTTATGAGTTTTGTGAGCCTGGTGCCCCCCTGCCCATGTTAGTAGAATGAAAAAACTCCCCGGAAGTGTTAGAAATATATATTTATAATGCTCTGGTGGCAGTTATACCAGAGCGCCAACCCCTTTTGCACAAAATCTCTTCAAAAGTGCCATTTTTTGGAGGTCAAACCATTTCTTCACTTGTTGAGTTGTTTCGTGATTCAATGATTCTTCCTTTGACCTTTGACATGCTTCCTCTGAGAAGTGTCAAGCAACTTTTTGTTTATATTTTGTGGCCTTCTTCATTATTTTGAGTTTTTGTTGTTGAGAGCTTGAAATCAATCCCTGGCTTCTTCTCTCCTATCTGACTGAGTAGGAACTCTAGTGAAGGACATTATAAGTCTGTGACTCTTCTCATTTGGTTCTTTGAGGTCATTTGATCCAATTTCTTTCTCCTTCCTTTTGCATGTTTTATTTTCTTTCTCTTGTTTGATTGAAAAGGGTGTGTTGTTCAATGTGAAATCTGCGTTTTCTTTAATGCGAATCTCCTTGATAAAGGGTGGTTAGTAGGGACAAGTTTTTTCGTGGTGTTGATCATCATTTAGCATGGCTATGACAAAGTACATCTTAATGATTAGTTTGAATATTATTTTCATTTTAAGAAATGTTGTAGCATCATATTGGATTTGATTGAGAACAAATTTGATTGAGTGCATTCATTATGAAGTGTTTGATAGTGAAAGCGACTCTTCCTCTTTCCTTAAATAGGTATTCATTGAAAGAAATGATTTCTTATCATTTCATGTGCATATTTTTGGGAATTGAGTCATCATTCCATCGGTTTCACTTTTACGTTACACCCTCACGAGTAAACAACGACCATTAAAATCAATGCTTAATAAAATTTGCGGACTTTTTTGCATCTTTGTTAGCAAACCTACATTAGTTTAAGGTGTAGGAGTTGGAATAGGTTGAAAGGATAACTTTAAAAAGCTATCAGACAAACTTAGTATCTTGCAGTAAGGAGAGTCAAATCCAATTTCTGTATAGGCTTTCTGGGATCCCCTCTCTCATAGGGTTTATGCACGAGGTCGCATTCGGTTGAGTTATGGAGATTATCCCTCGGTGGTTCAACTATTTATAGAGGTCGGATCGTATATTGGAGGTCACTAGAAGGCATACCCGCGATTGTAGTAATGGGGAGACTTTCAAGCTGATTTGAAATTGTTATCCTACCCATGCGTTAAATTTGGTAGCCATTTGTACCCACCGAGGGGATGACTACGAGTTGGTGAGCTTAGTAGCCACAATATTTGGGGTCCTCGGACGAGGTAGCGATTGAAGGGAGGTCTCCAGCTGTACCTAGAGGCAGGCGATTGGCCAAACTCTTTCGGGCTCCTTGGAGGGTAAATCCACAATTCGCTGGCGTGGAATCTTGCCAAGGCATAAGTCTGGTAAGCAGGTTGCCAGCGTAATTGATCCACGTCTATCCTTGTCCCTTCCTATTTTGATCTCATGGCGTTGGTTGCATCACCAACTAGTGTTTTCATCATAAGGAAGGTTGTTTGATTGATTGCTTCTTAGATTCATAACATCCGTTGTCCTTTTTACTTAGTGGACCTTAGATCAAGTCAGTGTTAATGGAATCGAACCCTAGGAGTACCAATGGAGGAACCCCTTCTCACGGGGAACCTTATACTTTTCGCCGTTTGGAAACTTTGGTCCTCCATATGTTGCCACCGAGTCTTCCAGGACTCACTATTAGACTACCAGTTTGGTTGTTCCCCACTCGGTGATCTCGAATCCTCCCAATGCGGTTTCACCTAATACTTTGGATATCAATACACCACCCACACATCAACCTCATGTGACTTTTTCTCCTTCTTCATCCATCAAGTCTCCTTCCATTTCTCCTTCTTAGCCTAGTAAAGTCTCCTTCCATTTCTCCTTCTTCGCCTAGTGAAAGCTCTAAAGCAAGTAGCCAGGTTGATCAGAAGAAGAAGAAACGGAAAGAGAAGAAGAAGAAGAATCCGAAAAGGACAAAGGCCCCAACAACATCAGATGTTGGATCTAAGAAACCAACTACTGTTAATAGTACTGGGAGTGTTGATGAGGTCAACAAGATTAAAATGAAGAATCCAAAACCGAAATTGCCTTCCAGTCTTTGTAAGTGTGACCACTTTCTGAGGGATTGCCCCGGTCTTACCCGGGTCTTAGAAATGTGGTCCTCCACGTCATCGGCCTCTGTCGGTCATGTCGATGATACCCCATCAAATAGTGATGTTCAGGTTGGTAAGAAGAAGCAAACTGTCAAGTTCCCTTGCATGTTATGTAAAGCTAATCATTACTCTCACCTTTGCCCTCGCATGGACGAGGCTTCTTCTCTTTTGGAAAAAATTCAACTTCCAAAAGGTTATCATAAGCTTTCCTCCAACCCATCATTGGTTGATGGACTGGTCAATCTGGTTCCATCCCCGGTCAGTCTGGTTGATCAGGTGGTCAATCTAGTTTCCTCCTCGATTGAACCACAAACCCAAGTAGTTGATCCAGTTCTGTCATCGATCAGCCCCGCTCTTCATCAACAGAGTGACACCAAAGTGGTTGATCTATTTTCATCCTCGGTCGATCACACTCTCCCGTTAGAAAGTGACACCAAAGAGGTCGATTCGTTTCCACCCGCGACCCCATTCTTCCCTTGGAGAATGAAACTCAAGTGGTCGATTTGGTTCTATCATCGGTCGATACCACTCCTCCTTTGATGAGTGCTAAAGTGGCTAATCCAGTCCCTTCCTCGGTCAGTCCCACCCTTCATCCGAAGAGTGTTAAAGTGGTTAATCCAGTCCCTTCCTCGGTCAGTCCCACCCTTCATCAAAAGAGTGTCAAAGAGTTTGATCCAATTCCATCATCGGTCAATCCCACTCTTCCTTTGAAGAGTGTCTACATGGTTGATCTGATCCCATCATCGATTGATCCTACTCTCCCTATAGAGAGTAAACCCGATAATGCCCATGTTTTTCTCGTTAATACATACTCTACCATGCCGAGGGGAATTCCTCCTTCTCCTGTGAAACCCCCTCCAAGTAATGAGACCATCCCTTTTTATTGGGGTGCGCTAACTAGACCTCATATTCCCTCTCACATTCCTTTCCATATTATAGTACAGGTTCATGGTTGGGACGTTCCTCAAACATTGATAGATGAAGGTGCGTCCGTTAGTATTTTTTATTTTGTTGCTTGGTACTCTTTGGGTTGTCCGTAGCTTGCACCGGTTACACAGAATCTGTTAGCTTTTAACAGAAGAACTAGTCAACCTTTAGGGATCCTTCCTCAGTTTCCTGTAACTTTGGGAGGGAAAACTATCTTTATCAATGTCATGGTAGTCCGAGACCCCTTGGATTTCACTTTACTCCTTGGGCGGGATTATTTCTATGCTATGAAAGCTCTTGTATCCACCTTTTTTCATGTGATATCTTTCCCTCACGATGGAAGAATTGTGACTATTGATCAACTTTCATTCATCGGCCCCAACTGGGTTACTTCCCTAAGTGGTTCCTATATGCAGACAGTGTCTCCCCCGCCACATGTCAATTATGTGGCATTGTCTCTCATAACCTCAACTTCCGATGATTTGGATCCGGTAGTTGACATGGTGGTTTCTTCGATAGGATTATTGGAGCCTGATCTCCTTACTCCTATCGTGGCCATCGACATGTGTTCCTTCTCGAGTGATTATCTTCCATCCCATGAAGATATCTTGGAAGCCATGATCGAGTTTTGTCCCTTGACATGGTACCCTTCCAGAGCATTATCCTCTCAGAAGCCATGATCGAGAAGCAACCACGAGCATAGTTTCTCTTCTCTGTGGCAAGCTCGTTAAAAAATGAAACAGAGGCCTTGAGCATAGTTCTTTTCCTGTGTCAAGCTCGTTAAAAATGAAATAGTCACCTCTCTTGAACCTTCTTTTCATCCACCCTTCTCCTTTTTCTCATCTACTAGAGACATTGGTGATGACCTCAGAGCCGATGAATGAATTGAAGCTTGGAGGGCATGTCTCCAGCCTTTGATGATATTTTTGGAGTTAAGCCACTAGCTTTCAAGATGGGGGCATACCAAGCTTAGTCTTTGTTCTTTATTGTGCTCATAAATACATGAAAATGCATCCTGGTAGACTTTTATCTCCTTTTTGGACCTATATGGATACACGAAAACGGAACCCCCTGGAGTCTCCTTTAAGCTCTTTTCATAATTTCTAAACATGAAAATATTGCCGAGTGATATTGCTTCCTTTCCCACTCATTAAAAAGTTTGAAAGAGCGTCTTTCGAGTGATAATTTATCTCTTTTTCGGCCTCGCGAGACTAACATTACGAAAAAGGACAACATTGGAATCATCTTTAAGTTCTTTTCAGACTCTCTAACGATGAAAAGATTGCCGAGTGACCTTGTTCTCTTCACGCTCGTTAAATTATTTGAATAAAACGTCTATTGAGTGATATCTTATCTCTTTTTCGGTCTCGTCAGACTACTTTATGAAAAAGGAACTGAGAGAGTTCTCTTTTAAGTGTTTTTCTAGACTCTATAATCATGAAAAACCTTCGATTTTTCTATCTTTTGACTCGCTAAAAAAAACATCGATAGGCCCATATGGGATCAAACCCTTACTTCTTCCAATTCATTAAACAAGGGAAGAGGAACATACTGAAGGTGAGTTATATCAAGCATGTGTTACCCTCCTCGATCTTGTTAAATTAGAAAGAGGTACTCGTCTATCTGGATGGGGGGGAAAATTGAAAGAAGCAAGCCAAGCAGTTTCTTTTTTAGGACATTACCAAGTAACTCTTAGAGTCGCCCTTGAACATGACACTTTGTCTTTTGCACGCATTATAATCCGATGAACGTCTGCACTGAGCCAAACCTTTGACTTTCTTTCACTCCTTTGGGTCACCTGACATAAGTCACAGTATCCATTGCATCATCAATTTTTGGTCCATATCACGTTTTTGTTGTTGTGCCTTAGTGTTCAAGAGAAGTATCCTCCTCGAGAGTTAGACATCGCAAATATCTTGTCTCAATACCCGTGTCAGTCCATGTTCATTTGATCTACCACTTACATCTCTATGTCTGTTTCATGTCGTTGATGGGGGATACATCAAGGCCCTCCTTCGATGAGCCTATTCCTATCGAATTCAACACATTATCCGGGAATTAGACATAGAAACCAGTTAGTACTTTGGGACATGAATGCCTCAATGGCAGGCCTGCTCACATTCGACAGTAGGTTTACATCATTGACCTCTGATCAGATGATTCCATGGATGTTCGACTTCAGCTCATCCATTCACATTCCCTAGAATGTACTAGAGTACCTTGGGAATCATTGACATTAATGGTGATCTCCCTCGCGCTTGTTAACGGTTTACATCATTGACCAGTAATCAAGTGGTTTCTGCCATGTTCGACATCAGGAAATCTATTCACGTGGTTAGATTCATACTACGTCGGGATTGGTAAGAAGACCGTGGGTTGAGTGATCACTTTGATATATACTTTTCCCAGGTTGCGATGGAGTTTCTCTTGAGAAATGACACAT
>SNQJ01S0021029.1:30085-49650 GCA_010110895.2 Picea sitchensis | reverse complement strand
TTAAAATATTCTATTATGGTTTATGGACTATACATAGGGTATGAAACCACCTCACAAGCTCTATAAATGGAATATTTAGCCTACAAGTATAATATGGATGCCATTAAGGGGTTTGGAAAACTAGGGATTGGTATGAAGGCCTTGACCATAGTCCAACAACAACAACTAGGGCCTAAAAGATATTTATAGGACTCATGGTCATATGTCCCACCTTTTGACTTTGCATTATTATTCCAAGTGATGAAAATGTTGTTAGCTGCATCTTGGGAAGCCACTTAGAATTATGAATAAACTATTTGTAGGAATCTTCACCTTCTCTTTACATAGTACATAGATAGATACAAATATTAAGACTTTAGTTTTTGACTATAAAAGCATCCTATCTTGAAAAAATTTAATCAACAACTAGGGCCTAAAATATATTTATAGGGTTCATGGTCATATGTCCCACCTCTTGAATAAGATATTAAAACATTAGTTTCTAACTGTGAAAGCCTCCGAAAATTTTAATTCCTAAATGATTATATTATATATCTCTATTAAGAAAATGTTATGAGGGTGTCCATAAGATGCTAGTGTTTGTCCTTAGACAATGGTTAAGGCCATAATACCAATCCTCATAATGACATCCATATTATACTTCTTGGTTAAAGATTCGATTTATAGTGCTTGCATGGTGGTTCGAGACCATATGCATGTTCCATGAAACACAAACATATATTTTAGATCCTAAGACATTGATTTTTATCCTTAGACCATGGGTACTCTCTCCAAAACCATCTAGTGTGGAAAACCTTGTAATGGTTCCCAAATAACAATGTATAAGGCCTTGAAACCCATCCGTAGTGAAAATTTTCCCCTAATCGCTTATGTATCCCACTTGATGGATAGAGATCCCCTCTAAAGGGCGTGTGTAATGGTTCAAAACCTCCTTTTGTCCCATGAACAATGGATTCTTCATTTAGGTTATATGGATCTTCTTTTCCCTACTTGACCATGGTCAAGCTCCCAATATCCTTCCCTAGCATGAAACACCTCCTATAAAAACCTATATGCGACGTGGGGATCAAAGATCCTTTTAAAAAAGTCTATATGCTCCTTTGAGGTCATGTTTATGGTTTGGTTCTTCTCCTTATCAGGGTCAACACTGAGAGACCCATCCTTGGTGCACAAAACCTACTAATGACACTCATATCCCAATCAAAGACCATCCACTAAAAGGGCTATGTAGTGGTTCAATGACTCATTCATTCAAGGAATATTTGAACACAGGTTCCGATGCTTGGCAGCCTGAAATTGAACTATATCAGGTGGGCACCGAAAATACTTTCCAGTCAAAAGCTTCATACCGTTATAGTGACGGAAGCAAAGGACTGCTTTAGGGCATGTTGTACAGATCGCTTGGAACTCAGATTGTGGAACTAAGGTGATACCTTTAAACTCAGGCCAGTGCTCAAACATAAAGAGGGAAGATGGGTGGAACTGCCTACGTTTATATGAAAAATAAAATACGTCAAATTTAGTCGGTGAGAAACAACGAATTTGTGGGATTATAATTGCTCTACTTGTACAACAACAATTTCAGTCCATTCACGCAGGAAGACAACACCATACCTCGAGCTTATGGAATCGACCATTAAGAAATTCGATGACAATTAATTTTCCACGTCAAAAAAACATTGCCATTCCTTCATAAAAGAGATACCTTCTTTATTCAATTAATGCCAATGTTGCTGTTTACAAAGTAACGAGAAGAACTAAAATCATCACAAATAAATCATCTAATTTCAAGTTGTGACATCCAAATTTATCCAGTTAAGGGAATCGGGCCATGTTTAAAAGGAAGAGTAATAAATTATTTTATTTAACTACACCTCAACCTAACAGTAAACTCAGTTTGCAATTCAGTTACGGGAATAAGGAAGGAAACCCTAAGAATCATTCAAAAGGGATAAAAGCGCAGAGTTGGGGACTTAGAAGGCATCGACTCTGTAAGGGAATGAACGAGAACTTAGTTTTCCTCCTGGCCGAGTCTGTAATTATTACGAAAGCCTATAATAATTTTTCTACATAATTTCATATAGAGAGAGGATTCCTACATCTTTTTTCCTTGAGTTTGTAACTTTTCTTGTGTTTATTCCAATTCATTTCTCTTCTCTAAATGCTTTTCAGATCTGGTTAGAAGTAATGATTTGAATAATATTTTACATGTTCATATTTATTTTATTGTTGTTTTCTAATCTCCATTAATTCTCTGGTTATGTCTTCTTATATTATGGCTGATATTAATTATCTCGTGACGTTCTTATATTATGGCTGATATTAATTATCTCGTGATGTTGCATTAACTTTAACTTTGGTGATAATAATTTTTTTTGTATCCGAGTTTATGTTGAAAACAATGAGTCGGTCCGTACCTCATTCAACATATTTTAGGGTATAGATTGTTTATATTTTTTTTATTACACTTAGATACCTTTATTATGTATATCATTTCATAGCTCATATTTTTCTAGGTTATTATTATTAATTGATTTTCATCTTCAATTAGTATCTTGAATTTTGATATTTAAAACAATCTTTTTAATTTCTTTCATCCTCTATAACTTAAGAAAATGGAAATTATGGTGTTTTTTTTATTAGATAGATTGTGTAGTTTTTTTTTATAGGTTTATTCATTTTACTTGACTTTTCCCCTTTTAAATCTTATTTTATTTCTTTATGAGTATGCTCTTTATTGAATATCGTTTTATTGAGGGTTATCCCCTCTAGATTTTAGATTCTTCCAAGCAAGCTTAAAGGGGAAAGAGGTTTCTAAAGGCCTCTTTGTATGTTTTAACATTGTTCCTTATGGGAAATTTTGAGGAACAACATGATGGTATACCTAGCGCCCCAAACATAGATTATATGCAAAATTTATGTCCAGTTGACATAATAACTACCATCATCGGGGACATTTTATCTTTTCGGGTTAGCATTTTGGATGTTTAGGGTTTTCTCATTAATCCTTTATGTTAAAAAGAACTTTTGAACCTCATTGTAATCATAATCTTGTGAATGCATGTAGCCATCACATCTCTTTTTAGAGATAATCTACCACCATTGTAGAGAATTCAATACACTTTGTATTTTACGTTCTTGGATATTTCATTTCATTAATATAAATCGAGTATTATTGTATCTCTTGTTTCTTACAATATCTCTTTATGTTCCTTTATTCTATCTCTTAATTCATTTCATTCTTAAAATAATCCATATTAGTGGTATCATAGTTGTCTTCTCTTTATCTATTTCTCTATGCATGTCCCCAACAAGGTCAAGGTATAAGGCATTGGGACTCGAACTAGTCGAGCCTTTAAAAGACTTTCCTCGACAACCCAAACAACCACTAGGAAGTCCTTGTAGAACAAAGGCACATGATGATGAATAATTTTTCCCAAATACTTCGACAACTCCCAACAAAAAAAGATGCATCTTCTTCAAGTAGCCACTTTGGAGGCACTACCTCCTTCACGGTACAAATTGATTTTGATATTCTTGTATTTGAAGGTGAGATAGATGTGGATTCTTTGGAAATGTGTTTAAATCTACTAGAAGGTTATTTCTCTCTTCACAATTTTTCCAATAGGGAAAAGATATTTGGGGCTCAGACCACTCTAAGAAAAAATACACAAATGAGTATGTAATATTTGGGGCTCAGACCACTTGGGACTCTTTTATGGATGTCGTCAAGGAATAATATTACCTTCTTGGAAACTACAATGACCAATACATGAGATGGACTACACTGCATTAAGAGAGGGACGAGACAGTGCTAGAGTTCATGAATACCTTTCCATACGTTGTGCACCAAGAAAGGTATAAAACACTTTAAGTGACATCTGGTTCTAAACTACCGCGGGGGACTACACAGGTATATCCAAACAAAAGTAGAGTTTTTGGACATATGGATGCGTGGAGTAGCTTATCAATATGTTGTCAAAATCGAGAAAAAAAATTAAGTAGAGAAATAAGAGGGAGTTTTTATCTACAAATTCATCACAACAAAAGACGAGAAAATGTATAGCCAACACACACAACAAAGGACAATGCAAGGATGGACAACCTCAGGACAACGAGTCTGAAAAAAAGAAGGGTAACGAGAAGATGAAGAAAGACAGTCGGAAGTGGTGCAAGTTTGATAAAATCCCATGGCACAACATCGATGAATGTCTCCCGAATCATTCATTAGTGGTCGAGATGAAAGCATCAGAGTGAGATCCAAGCTCTGACTTTGATTTAGATATAGAAAAGTGGAAGAAGATCATTGATGAAAAATTGAGTGCCACACTCGCTACCACAAATATCCAACGAAACGAACTAGAAGAGTTGGAGGAAGGTGAGTTCCTTTTTCACTCGCAGATGTGGGTGAAGGGTGCTCTGATACATTTCATTGCTGATAGCAGAAGTAAAAGGAACCTCATATCAAAAAAGGTCATCAAGTGGTTGGAGTTTTCGATAACACCAAATTTGCAACCATACAACATCGAGTGGATTTTCCATGGAAGATGTCTTTGCATCATCCAATAGTGTCGCCTATACTATGGTATCAAGCCCTTCAAGGATGAGGTACCATGTGATGTTCCACCATTGGAAGTATGTGATGTTATTTTAGGCTATCCATATATGTAGAAGCATCATGTTATTTGTGATTCTCCACCTCGTAGTGTCATTGTTACATGGTACGAGAGGTAGTTTTGAATACTTTCTTAGAAAAACAATGTCACAAAGCAATATTTCATATTTGAAAGTTTAGCCTCCTAAAAATCCCATCAAAAGTTGAACATAAGGACATTGTGACCACCACAACCTCGACCCAAGACCTTTATGTCCAACAAAATAAGGTCGACAAGATTGTAGAAGATCACAAAGATATTATTGCTTCACCTACGGGGGTGCCTCAACACTTCCTAGTCAAGAAAATATATAATATATCCCTTCAGATCTCTATTGGCCATAACCCTTTTGAGGTGTTGATGCAGACCCCCTGCCCTTGGGCTGAGATCTGCTCAGGATCTTTTCCAATTCACACGAAGGGTTAATGTTAATTAAAACCCTTCTTGTTTAAGCCCTGGAATATTTTGGGTTTCGCGAGCTGGAGGTTCTCGACGTTATGACACATCCTTTACAATCGCCTAAATCTGAAACGTCAACGAAGATTGACTCCTCCACGTGAAGGCTACATGCCACCTATCACCCACGTTTTTTGGCTTTTCTGGACTTGAGCAAACGACCCAACAATCATTCCTCTTACCTTAGGATTCCCCGAATTCCGAAATGCCAAAATGTTGAAATAGGCTCAACATCCCTTGGAATGCGCAATTGATGGCCCTTCGGGACTCCGCGTATCGGGATTTTATGATTCTCGATCCCAACTCCCCTGCTGCACCAATTCCCGAATTCTGAAATAACGACCCTTTTTCGGGATTTCGTGTACCGGGAGTTTGAAACTCTCAGTTCCAAAAATCACTTGTGTGCTCTACTTCCCACACCCTGAAATGCCAAAATGTTGGGATGTCTCTTTCTGGGATTTCGCAAACCGAGAGTTGAAACTCATGATTCCAAGTCACTTCCTTCTCAGCTTCCTGAACCCCGAAATTCTGAAACACAACTTCAAAAATACCTCGCATTTCATGACTTTGGGGTTTTCAGTGTAGAGTGCCCCGACTCCTTGTCAACAGAAATGTAGAAACATCGATCCCCGAAATGTTGAAATGTCCTTCAAGGATAATTCGCGTTTCGCGACTTCGGGCTTTTCAATGCAGAAGGTCACGGTTCCTTGTCATCGAGATTCCCGGTATGACGAACTCTGAATTAGCGAAGTTCCGAAATTCCCCTGCTGGTGTCCCTTTCGTGAACTAGGAGTTTGAGTGACCAAGGGTTTTGACCTGCACTCCAAATTTATGGGTCCCGAATCCCCAAAATGATTTTATGGCTCAGACACACCACGATCAATGGTCCACGTTGATTATTGAAGTTAGGGTGGCAGATTCATCCAACTCCTAACCACCTTGTAGCTCCTCTGGATCCTACAGCCCTCGCGACTTCGTGAGTTCTTCGAGGAGAATTCTGACCACCAGATGCACTCCTCAATGACTTCTGTCCAAACGACTCAGTGTTCTCCCTCCTGAACTTAACTTCTATGAGATGAATTCGGCCTCCGTCTCCCTTTGAACACTTCAAAGGTTAAATCCCTCCTGAGCTTTCACTTATAAAATCAAGCTTCCAAAATGATCCCAGCTCGCACTCCTTGTAGCAAACCTTCAAATACCCTCTAGTTATTTGGATCTCCGACCCTGTGCACTCCTTGCAACAATGGTCCTTCAACCTTCCTTCTGGATTTATAAAATCCAAGGTTTCAACTGGCTTGCGCACACCTTGCATGGCTCTGTGCTTCACCTTCACTTCAGCTGGTATGAGAACAATGATATCTCTCCTCAGCTTTCTAGGATAAAACTCAGACCCTCATGAACGCACACCTTAAGGATGTTCATTGCACTCCTTGCAGGAATTCTCTGAAAGAGAAACAATTGAAACTCATTCTTCTCCTCTCTCAAACTTCATACACTCAACATGAAATCATACACATAACACAACATTGAAACAAATGCATACAGAGAAACAAAGCAACTGTAAACATGCAATTCAACAAATGTAAACAGTAAGTATCACAACACCATGAAAATTGAGTTAAAGCTTCATGTATTAACTCAAGTTCCCCTATACATGGGTTCTTCTCTACAACTCTCTGTTTTAGATCTATATCTTATGAATTCTGAATGATCATAATGTTACCATTATACAAGGGTGAGGGTGTCTATATCCGTTTTCCCTCCTACTCTGTAAACTGTCTAATCTATGAATTCAAATCTACCTACTTTCATTAATTACGTATAAATGCCTTTACATTCTATAGATGAGAGAAATGCTCAAGATCTGTTTACAACATCTAAGATATAAAGGTAAGTACGCTTCCCCTAGCTATCACATTAATATCCAATTCATTAATTTTTCAAAACATTTGAAAAAAAACGTTCTCTGGTGCTTTTCCAGTTGTCTTCCACCTTTTACGTTGCTTGCTTGGCTAGCTACTTATGATGCTCCTGCATCATACTCCCTCGCTTGAAAATTTTCATGAAATCCTGTTCATGAGATTTTGCATGGTCTGTCCATGCTTTTGAATTTCTGCTTCATCCTCCCAACTGGCATCTTCAACTGGATGTGCCTTCCATTTGACCAAGTATTCAAAATACTCTTTTCTCTTGGTCTTTTTGATAACCGTTTTGTCAATTATGATTTCCATCTGTGGCTTTTCAGCTACAAACATTTGTTTTGTCCATTGAAACTCTTTATGTTCCTCCTCTGCTCCTTCTTCTTCAACTCTGTAAGGGTACAAATCCGCAACATTGAATATCAGTGAGATTCTGACCCCATCGGGTAATTCAATTTCATATGCGTTTGCTCCAAATTTCCTTATGAACTTGCACGGTCCATTGTTTTTCATCTTGAGTTTGTTATACGTTCTCGTTAGGAACCTTTCCTTCCTGAGATGTGCAAGAATCAGATCACCAACTTCAAATTGAAGTTCTCGCCTGTGTTGATCTTCTCTCTGTTTGTATTCCTGACTTGAATTCTGCAATCGCTCCTTAACTCGGCTATGGAGCTCCTTCATTCCTTCTACAAAGTCCTCTCCACTAGCACTGTTGAATTCATTTTGTTCTGAATCTTTCAATTCAAAAACTCCTCTTGGATGCATCCCATATACAATCTAGAATGGACTCTGCCCTATGCTTCTATTGAGTGAATCATTGTAAGTGAATTTTTCCTGTGGCTGAATGTGATCCCATTGATTGTGGTGTTTAGTCACTAAGATCCTTAACAAATCTCCCAAGCTCCTGTTCAGAACCTCTGTCTATACATCCATCTAAGGATGATATGTTGAGCTAAAAGACAAACTTGTCCCGAACTTCTTCCATAAGGTCCTCCATAAATTCCCTATGAACTTGGTATCTCGATCAGACACGATAATATTTGGCAAGCCGTGAAGTCTGACGACTTGCTTAAAAAATAGGTTCGCAATATGAGTTGCGTCACTGGTTTTCTGGCATGGTATGAAATGTGCCATTTTTGAAAATTTGTTGACTACCACAAAGATCAAATCATATCCTCTTTGTGTACTTGGTAGTCCCAATATGAAATGCATGCTCACTGCGTCCCACAGTATTTCAGGTATGGGTAATGGTTGGTATAACCTTGTGTTCTTCCCTTTTCCTTTCATGTGCTGGCAAATTCTGCATCTATCCACGAATTTCTTAACATCTGTCATCATCCTTGGCCAAAAACATGAGCCATTCAACTTTGAGAACGTCTTGTCATAACCAAAATGTCCGACCAATCCTCCACTGTGTTTTTCCTTCAACAGATTCTCCCTCATGGATCATTTTGGAATACATAGTTGATTTCCCCTGAACAATAACCCTTCCTTGATCATGTATTCAGTCCATTGGCTCATGTCCCTGAGAATTGGATTCTCATATGCTTCATATGCCTCTTTAAAATCTGGATCATCCCTGCACATTTATTTAAGGTTATCAAAACCTAAAGTCTTGACTTTGAATTCCTGCATAAGCAAACATTTCCTGCTCAAAGCATCAATAACTTTGTTAGCAGTTACAAAAATATGCTTAATCACAAAAGTAAAATTCTGCATGAATTCAACCCATTTAGCATGTTTTTGGTTCAACTTCTCCTGTCGAGTCACAAATTGTAAATCGTGATTATCGTTGTACAAAACAAACTCCTTGGGAACCAAATAGTGTCTACATTTATTCAGTGCTTGTATGACTGCATAAAATTCTTTGTCATATGTGGAGTACTTAATCTTCGCTTCATTGAGTTTTTCACTGAAATATGTGATCTGCCTGTCGTCTTGGCTCAAGACTGCTCCAATTACAAATCCACTCGCATCACACCTGACCTGGAATGTCTTGCTAAAATCTGGCAAAACCATAATTGGTTGCTCTGTGATCTTCGTCTTCAGCAGATTGAAACTCTTCTCCACTTCCTCCATCGAGTGAAAATATTTATGTCTTTTCTTCACCGTATCCATCATCGGTGTGCTAATTCCACTGAAGTTTTGGATGAATTTCTTGTAGAAGCTAGCCAAA
Organism: Picea sitchensis; assembly: GCA_010110895.2. Lineage (NCBI taxonomy): Eukaryota > Viridiplantae > Streptophyta > Pinopsida > Pinales > Pinaceae > Picea > Picea sitchensis. Next base: position 40,444 of record SNQJ01S0021029.1, on the reverse strand, counting down.
CCATGGAAGCTTTGAACTTCAAACATTCCCTTTGGCGATGGCCAATCCTTAATCGCCTTTATCTTTTCCGGATCCATTTTTAATTCACTTACAGAGATAAAAAAAAAACCCAAATAAATGAGTTATGTCCTCATAAATGACAATTTCTTCATATTAATAAACAATTTCTCTTGCTATAATATTCTCATTATTACAGCTAAGTGCTTTAAGTGTTCTACTTCTGTTTTGCTGAAAATGAATATATCATCAAGATATACAATGACGAATTTCCCTATGAAATCCTTCAGGACTTCGTTCATCAACCTCATGAAAGTATTTGGTGCATCTGTTAAGCCAAATGGCATGACAATCCATTCATACAGCCCCTCATTCGTCTTGAATGATGTCTTCCATTCATCAACTTCTCTCATTCGAATTTGATGATATCCGCTTTTCAAATCAATGTTTGAAACTCCACTCAAGCAATCCATCAAGTCATCCATCCTTGGAAATGGAAATTTGTATCTGATGGTAATTTTATTGATCACCCTTGAGTCCGTACACATTCTCCAGCCTCCATCTTTCTTTGGGCTGAGCACTGTCAGAACAATGCATGGACTCAAGCTTTCTTGAATAAATCCTTTGTGAATTAAGTCCTGGACCTGTCTCTTAACTTCTTCATTTTCCTACGACGTCAACCAATATGATTCATTGTTCGGCAAACTGGCTCCAGGTATAAGATCGATATGATGGCTTATACTCCTGATAGGTGACAATGAACAAGGTAGTTTGTCCACTACTATATCAACAAACTCTCCCACCAACTCCTAGATTTCTTCTGGTAAATCATCTATCCTTGTACTGGTCAAAACAATTTTGGGCTTCCTGACCATAATAAATTGTGTGTCTTCCTTCTTTTTAACCTCATTAAGAAGTTCCTTCCCACTCATGAGAAGTACAATGTTGCTTGTCTCTGTTTTCACCTCTTTATCCTTAATTGGAAGCAACATGTGAGTCCTGCCATTTTTCTCCAGGGTGTATGTGTTCTTTCTCCCATCATGAACTACATTTCTATCATATTACCATGGTCTACCCAACAATAGATGACAAACATCCATGGGAATGACATCACATAATATTTCATCTTTATATCCTCCTATTTTAAATTCAACTAAACCTTGTTTAGTGAAATTTACCTGATGTCCTTCCTATAGCCACGAAACTTGGTATGGGATTGGATGTACAACAGTCTCTAGCTCCATCTTTTCTACCATCTTTGTAGATACGAGATTTTCTGTGATACCACTGTCCATTATGATCTTGCATACCCTGTCTTTGGTCTTGCAAGCAGTCTGAAACATACTGTTTCTTTGGGTTGGGTTCTCTGCCTCCTTCTCTGGCTTCAAGAGAAATTTCCTCATCATTAAGGAGCTTACGCCCTCAGCATCTTTTGCGTCAACATTCTATCCTTGAGATTTGGCAATGTGAGTTTCACCACCATATTTCTTCTTATCTGGACACTCATAGGATTTATGTCCGATTTTTCCATAGACAAAGCATTTTACTTCACCTCCTCTGCCTCTTCCTCTTCCTATGGCTCGAGGAAAAGTATTTCTATCAGCATACTGCCTTCCCTATGAGCTTCCTCCTCTCTTAGGTTTAGTTTGAGGTTTCTTTCCCTCTTCTTTAGGTCTTTGAGTTATGTCCTAGGCAATTGTCTTGCCTCTGCTTTGACTTATGCCTCGGCCTCTTTGACCTTGCTTCCGACTCAACTTCTCTTTTGCTTTCAGAGCCATCTGATAAGCATCTTCCACAGTTTGAATGGTCATCATGCTCATCTCATCTTGAATGTCATATCGCAGACCATTCATGTACCTCGCAACTTTTTCATCATCTCTTTCCCGATGACCTGCTCTAATGTTTATCTTGTAGAGTTCTTCAATGTATTCTTTCATTGACATCAACTTCTATCTCAAATTCGGCATCCTCCAAAACATAGTGATTTGATAATCCCTGGGTATAAATTTGGCTTTCATTTTTGCAACCATTCTATCCCAGCTTTTGATTTTCTTCTTACCCTTGCAGCGTCTGTCATCTTGCATTTCATTCCACCACAGTGTTGCATGCCATTTAAGTCTAGTAATGACATGTTTGACTTTCTTATCTTCCTCGACATCCTCATAGTCGAAGTATTTGTCTAGAGCTTTAATCCAGTCTAGAAGTTCTTCAACATCTAAGTTTCCTTCGTACAGTGGTATGTCCATTTTTTCTCTAGCACCTATCCTTGCAACAACCCTGAATAGGCATTCTTCTCCAACATCTTCGACTGTGACTTATTCTCCTTCGTTTCCAACTTCATTTTCACTTTTAGCCTCACTGATATCCCTAGCGTCGATTGTGTTCCTCTGTGTTGTCTCCATAGCATCAATCCTGGCATGTAATTCATGCATCTCTCTTTCCCTTACTGGATCAGGTACTTGCCTATCTCTTCTTCTCGACATTTCTCTTTCATCTGCTAGATCAGGTATTTTCCTGTCTCTTCTTCTCGGCGGCATGGCTATAAAATTTCCTCCCTTCACTCTACTACAGAAAGAAAATAATTTTTTCTGAGCTCTGATACCACAACTGACGCAGACCCTCTGCCCTCGGGTCGAGATCCACTCAGGATCTTTTCCAAATCACACGAAGGGTTAATGTTAATTAAAACCCTTCTTGTTTAAGCCCTGAAAGATTTTGGGTTTCACGAGATGGAGGCTCTCAATGCTATGGCACATCCTTTACATTCACCAAAATCTGAAACGTCAATGAAGATTGACTCCTCCACACAAAGGCTACATGCCACCTGTCACCAACTTGTTTCATCTTTTTGAGACTTGAGCGAACGACCGAACAATCAATCCTCTTACCTTAGGATTCCCCAAATTCTGAAATGTTAGAATGCCGAAATGGGCTCAACATCCCTTGGAATGTGCAATTGATGGCCTTTCGGGACTCCGTGTACCAAGAGTTCACGATTATCGATCCCAACTCGCCTACCGCACCAATTCCCGAATTCTGAAATAGCGACCCTTTTTCGGGATTTTGTGTACTCGGATTTTGAAACTCTCAGTTCCAAAAATGAGTTGTGTGCTCTACTTTCCAGACCCCAAAATGACGAAATGTTGGGATGGCTATTTTCGAGATTTCGCAAACCGGGAGTTGAAACTTTCGATTCCAAGTCACTGCCTTCTTGGCTTCCTGAACCCTGAAATGCCAAAATGTCGAAACGCCACTTCAAAAATACTTTACATTTCACGACTTCAGGGTTTTTAGTGTAGAGTGCCTCGACTCCTTGTCAACATAAATGTTAAAACGTCGATCCCCGAAAAGCTGAAATGTCCTTCAAGGATACTTCACGTTTCGTGATTTTGGCCTTTTCAATGCAGAGGGTCCTGGTTCATTGTCATCGAGATTCCCAGTATGCCAAACTCCGAATTACTGAAGCTTCGAAATTCCGCTCCTAGTGTCCCTTTCGTGAACCGAGAGTTTGAGTGACCAAGGGTTTTGACCTGCACTCCAAACTTACGGGTCCCGAATCCCCGAAATGATTTGATGGCTTAGAGAGACAACGATCAATGGTCCACATTGATTCTTGAAGTCACGGTGGCGGATTCGTCCAATTCCTAACCACCTTGCAGCTCCTCTAGATCCTACGGTCCGTGTGACTTCGCGAGTTCTCCACGGAGAATTCTGACCACCAGATCCACTCCTCAATGAATTTTATCCAAACGACTCGGTGTTCTCCCTCCTGAACTTAACTTCTATGAGACGAATTCAGCCTCCATCTCCCTTTGAACACTTCAAAGGTTAAATCCCTCCTGAGCTTTCACTTATAAAATCAAGCTTCCAAAATGATCCCATCTCACACTCCTTGTGGAAAACCTTCAAATATTCTCTGGTTATTTGGATCTATGACCCTGTGAAATCCTTGCAACAGTGGTCCTTCAACCTTCCTTCTGGATTTATAAAATCCAAGGTTTCAACTGGCCTATACACACCTTGCATGACTATGTGCTTCACCTACACTTCATCTTGTATGAGAACAACGATATCTCTCCTGAGCTTTCTAAGGTAAAACTCAGACCCTCATCAACGCACACCTTGTGGATGTTCGCTACACTCCTTGCAAGAATTCTCAGGAAGAGAAACAATTGAAACTCATTCTTCTCCTCTCTCAGACTTCATACACTCAACATGAAATCATACACATAAAACAACATTGAAACAAATGCATATAGAGAAACAAAGCAACTGTAAACATACCATTCAACAAATGTAAACAGTAAGTATCACAACACCATGAAAATTGAGTCAAAGCTTCATGTATTAACTCAAGTGCTCCTGTACATGGGTTCTTCTCTACAACTCTCTGTTTCATCTCTATATCTCATGAATTCTGAATGATCATAATGTTACCATGATACAAGGGTGAGGGTGTCTATATCCATTTTCCCTCCTACTCTCTAAACTATCTAATCTATGAATTCAAATCTACCTACTTTCATTAATTACGTATAAATGCCTTTACATTCTACAAATGAGAGCAATGCTCAAGATCTGTTTAGAACATCTAAGATATACATGTAAGTACGCTTCCCCCAGCTATCACATTAATATCTGCTTCATTAATTTTTCAAAACATTTCAAAAAAAATGTGCGTTGGTGCTTTTCCAGTTGTCTTCCACCTTTTATGTTGCTTGGTTGGTTGGTTGCTTATGATGCTCCTGCATCAGGTGTGCTTGGGGTTCCAACCATTAGCTTGCATTGATATAGCTATTTATGCTACATATTCACCAACATAGTCCTCCCACACTCAAACCAAGACATATCATACAATCATATTTATTTCACATATCCATCCCCTCCGACAAAAGGTTCATGAAATCCCTCAATAGGCTAATTCTAAGTACAAGAAGGACAACTTCTTCAACGTGGCAAGCGGTTCACCAAGGTTCAGATCCAGCAAAATATTCCCCATATCCCATGGGAACTTGACACAATGGGTAAAATTTCTTCCTAATGAGTGAGGAATGATCTAGGTGGATATCAATGGCCACCCACCTATTCCACTGGCTCGAAACAAAATTTTCTACCTTGGCAGTTTTTATATGTTTTTTTCAGGTCCTGAACTTCCAGACCCATTTTGCGGCCCTAAACAACGTTTTTCTGGCGTGAAAACACCTAAGAAGTAACTAAAGGTATATGTTAGGCTAATCAAAATGTGTACATTTTAGCTAGACCTTTCTGACAGTATACCAAAAACCCCCAAAAAATATCATATACAAAAGTTATGCCCACAGGAACTTGACCTATAAACTACCCCCAACGGGGCCCACAAACCTTTTAGAGTTTCATTTTCTAGGGTTAGGGTTTTGTATTTTTATGGTTTTCTCATTAATCCTTTATTTCAAAAAGGCCTTTGGAGCCTAATTGTAATCATCTTCTTCTAAATGCACGTAGTTCTCACATCTCTTCTCATAGATAATTTTCCACCATTCTAGCGAGTACATTTCACTTTGTATTTTACAATTGTTGCATATTTCATTTCATTAAAAGAAATAAGATATTAGTATATCTCCATTTTTATTGCAATATCTCTTTCTGTTTTCTTGTTATACCTTTTCCTTCATTTTGTTCTCAAAATAATTTGTATCATAATGGGACCCATATCCCACTCAAGGAAAAAAGTACTTTCTATGGGATTTTTATGGTGGAACTTTGAATAATATTTCATGTTTCATACGATCTACAAGATTAATTTAGAGATGAAGGACCTTATGATTTTCCCACGATCATGGTCAAGGCATTGAGACCCATCACTATTGCACAAAAACTCCTAATGGCACCCCTTGTATGCCAAATATCCCTTTTAGAGGGACTGTGTTGTAATTCAAGGCCTTGATCATGCCACATCATCCCAAGAATATTCATTTAGGTATAATTCCCTATATATCTTGCCAATCACGGTTAATGCCTCAATATCCATCCCTCATGCACAAAATGTCATAATGGAACCTTTATCTCACTCAAAGGACTATGGTTCCCTATATATGGCATTTTTCTAGTTTACAAATTTATTTATGTTTCTTGATCATTAAAGGCCTCAAAAAGGTCCCAAGGGCCTTATTTTCCTTGCTTGACCATGAAAAATTCCTCAAGACACCCATCCTTGCTATAAAAGACTTCGTATAGGTACTCATATTCTACTTTGAGGCCAAAGAGCACCTCTAAAGGTCCCATGTTATGGTTTGAGGTCATGTTTGTAGCCAATTAGCCTTGAATATCCATTTATAGTATAAGGCCTTTGTTTTTGTCTCTTGAGTATGTTCAATGCCATGACATCCATCTGTAGTGAAAACAAAATCCTAATCATGCCTATATCCAACTTGTGTGTGAAAGATTCACTTTAAAGGGTTTATATCATGGTTTGTGGCCTTGAGAATGACCCATTATCTCAAGAATATTAAGTTAGGGCATTATTCCCTCGTTTTCTTCCCCAACCATGATTCAAAACCCATCCCTACTGCTCAAAACTTGATAGTGGCACACATATCCCACCCTAAGAACAATGATCCCCTATACATGGAATTTTTGTGGTTTGAGGCCTTATTCATCACCCTTGGTCCCTAGAAGCTTCATCTAGGGCCTAAGGGAATTATTTTTCTCTCACACTCATTGGCAAGGCCTTGAGACCCATCCCTACTATTCACAACATTATAGGAGAAACCATATTCGAGTTAAATCTCAAATATCCCCTTTAGAGGGTCCGCGTGGTGGCTTGAATGTTGTTCATGGTCCATAATCCCTAGAAGCTTCAGTTGGAGCCTAATTCCTTTGTTTTCCTCTCCTCAAACCCATCCCCCATGCATGAAACCTCGTAAGAGAACCCATATTACCATTGCAGGCCAAATATCACCATTAGAGGGAGTATGTTTGAGGTATCAACCATGGATTAAACATTCATTAGCTATTCTATTGAAAATAATAAATTATTTATGCATAAACATAAAAAGAGCATAAGACAAACATGTATAGCTTTTCAAAAGATACAGATACAGATATTTCTAGATACAAATATTTTTAGATTTTACGAATATTTCAAAATATTCGTAATTTTTCACTGTGTATTTTTAGAGATACAAATATTTCATTTCAGTGAATCATAATGTCTTCTGAAAATATTATGTAGTGTTTTTTCTAAATTGAATAAAATTAAATACAAATAATGAAAATGAAAACAAATTATAGGAATTGAAAGTAGATTCAATTTTGCAAATGATGGTGTCATTTTCGACACCAAATTCTTAGTATTTGTAGGAGTCTGCAACCTCCAAAGTTCAGGTAAGCTTGGGGAAATTCTCTAGTTTCTGTTTACAGTCCCAATTTTTAGTTTTCAGGCGAAAGAATCTTTCGGTCGAAAGAATAAATTGTAATGGAAACCGTGTAAAATAAACGTTTTCCAAGGTTTTCGGCCGAATGAAGGTTGAGCAAATTCTATCGGTCAAAAAAAATGAAAATAGACGTCATATTGTTTCATTTCGCGCCAAATTGTGTAAAAACGCTTTCATACGAACACTTTTAACACCATTCATCCTTTGTTTGATGGTTTTCTAGAGCACCTAAACAAAGTTTCGATTCATCTTTTTGGTTTTTGTTGAATAAGGTAATTGATGTTTGATCAATTTTTTATTGGAACAACAATTTATATGTTTAAAGATAAATGTTGATAATTTTTTCAAGGTGAAGTATTTGTTGAACATACCTTTTACAGATAACTATAAAAGTCATGGGAAATAAAATTTTGCGCAAGAGAAATTTTATCGCACTCAAGATGATACTCTCCATAAAGAACAAAGGAAAGAACATTATTGGAGAAAGAAACGAGAACGTGAAAATATTGAAGAAATAAACGATGATAATGTAAATAGAGTTTTTCAACAAGAAGAAATCCAATGAGGTATGGTATGCATGCATATATTGTCTATATTAAAAGTATAGAATTCAAATTTAAAATATCAAGTTTAATATAATTGATTGTAATTACAATTTGATGTTTTTCAAAAAACATAAATAGATTTGTCTCATAATGTGGAAGAAGACGTTGAAACTAAAATTGAACCGGAAGACATTGATACTGAAATTGAAGAAGAAGACGAATCACCTATAGGTATGTACATAAATTTAGATAATAGAATATGAACACTTGTATATATAGTTTAATGAATTTATGTTCGGGTTTTGTTTTTTAATATAAACTTTAAATTGAAATATGCAGGAAAATCTATCAACATTGATGATGAAATATTAGAAAATGTTGATACTCACAAATTTGGGAAGAAAAAATCTAAGCATTATATAAGATATCGAACTAAGAATATGTATAACATTTTTTTCAAAGACGAATGAGTGATAGTACAAGCTCAAATTTTACTCTGTCTAATAAGGTCAATAAAGTTAAAAGAAGCTACATCATTATTGGGTATTTAAAAGTCAAAAAAAGATACAAAGGTCAAACAAAATGTCTTTGAAAATATAACTAGTGTATTAAAAGCTTTTGGAAAATATCGAAAAAAATATGTGAGTGTTGCACGTAGAGAAATTCAAACAACTCTTTTTTCAGCTAGCAATATAAAAGATCATTTGACACGACACATGGAAAAAATGATGGGAGCTTCAAGAAAAACATTACACAAACATAGAAAATTTCTGTTGCAAATAGATGCAAATGATGAAGTGGCTTGTTGGACAATGATTTCTAGACAACCCTACAAAGATAGACTTGCATAAAATGTTAAATAATTGGCCCGTAATTGTTGGTTGGAAGAATCTCTTGTTTCACCACATACAAAGGATGTGTTGCGATGAAAAATAGAATGGAAACAATATGAAGAACATCGGAAACATATATTGTCAATGACACAAATAGAATTGTTCAATAAGTTCAAAGAAGAGCACAAAGAAATTAAAATTTCCATCAATACATTTGTGCAAGAAAAACCATGGTTTGTTAGACCCATCACTGTTTGTGACACTTGTTGTTGTCGTTACCATGTGTAATTTGAGTTGTATTACAACAATTTTTTGGATTTTGGTAAAACTTTATGGCCAAGTTCACCTCCTCCTTCCACATTCCATGCTTTTATATCTAAAATTATATGTGAAAGAGAAGGTGATGATTTATTTTACCAAAAACAATGTGTTGGTGGAAAGAAATGTGATCGTTGTGGAAATCTATTTTTTTTCATTCCAGTGTCATATTGATATGAATGATAAATCATTTTCTAATATAACAGTCAATTTGAAGAGATATGAATATATCAACAACATGGCTCTACATTCTTCAAATGTTATTTCCAAAAGGATTGATTTGAAAGTAGATAAAATCTGTGTGATATATTTTTTTAATAAGTTTGAGGAAGAAATTTATAAATACACCAAGAATTCACATAGAGCTCGATGGAAAGACCTAAAATTCAAACAATCCTGTGAAGTGTTTCCATGAGGGACAATTTTGTTTGTAGTTGATTTTGCAGAGAATTACACACTCGCTGCACAAAAAAAAATACAGAGTGAATATTATCATTCTGATCAAGTCACGATATTTGTCCACATTCTATATAGACATGCTTGAAGAAGTATTGATAACATAGAAAACACCAATGAAAATCGACATGTTATTAAAGAATATCACTTTTATATAAGTGATGATCAAGCACACGACACACATTATGTACAACATTGTTTTGATAAATTTTATAATTCATTGAAAGAACACAAAATTGGTTTCAATCAATATTGGATATGGTCAGATGGGTGTTCGAGTCAATTCAAATATTCACGATCATTCTATTGGTTATGTCATCTTCATAAAAAATCAAACATTACGCATTGTTGGAATTTTTTTGAGACTAGTCATGGAAAAGAAGAGCACGACGGTGTGGGGGCATGTGTAAACCAAGCACTTCTAAGGTATCATATGAACCCTCGTGCTCAATTTGAATCTGCTGAAAAACTTGTTGAATGGTAAAAAATAGCGCTAAGCCATGAATATAATCTATCAAGTGATGTGCACAGGTGTGTCTGTATATAAATGTTACACATGTACACACGATATTTTTATTTGAACATGTTCAAATTTATATTCAATATTCAATCATTTTCTTGAGATATTTCAAGGTAACAAGTTGTTGTCTTGTGCATGTTCTTTTGGTATGTTGGAATCCAATATGTAAATAGAGAAATATCATATGACACCAATACGATACCTGGGTCACAAAAAATACATCTAGTTAAAAAAAAACGTTATCAAAATGTGTTTTCATTTGATAGAAGAAATGAGTT